>CAUJNA010001358.1:1120000-1123269 GCA_963377175.1 Effrenium voratum | reverse complement strand
AGAAGGTCAATAAGAAGGAATAAGAAGGAATAAGAAGGTGATTAGAAAGGAATAAGAAGGAATAAGAAGGTCAATAGAAAGGAATAAGAAGGAATAAGAATGTCAATAGAAAGGAATAAGAATGTGAATAGAAAAGAAGAAGAAGGAATAAGACAGTCAATAAGAAGGAATAAGAAGGAATAAGAAGGTGATTAGAAAGGAATGAGAATGAATAAGAAGGTCAATAGAAAGGAATAAGAAGGAATAAGAATGTGAATAGAAAGGAATAAGAAGGAATAAGAAGGTCAGTAGAAAAAAATAAAAAGGAATAAGACGGTGATTAGAAAAGAATAAGAAGGAATAAGAAGGTCAATAGAAAGGAATAAGAAGGAATAAGAAGGTGATTAGAAAGGAATAAGAAGGAATAAGAAGGTCAATAGAAAGGAATAAGAAGGAATAAGAAGGTCAATAGAAAGGAATAAGAAGGTCAGTAGAAAGGAATAAGAAGGAATAAGAATGTGAATAGAAAGGAATAAGAAGGAATAAGAAGGTCAATAGAAAGGAATAAGAAGGAATAAGAAGGTGATTAGAAAGGAATAAGAAGGAATAAGAATGTGAATAGAAAGGAATAAGAAGGAATCAGAATGTCAATAAGAAGGAATAAGAAGGAATAAGAATGTCAATAAGAAGGAATAAGAAGGAATAAGAAGGTGATTAGAAAGGAATAAGAAGGAATAAGAAGGTAAATAGGAAGGAAGAAGAAGGAATAAGAAGGTCAATAGAAAGGAATAAGAATGAATAAGAATGTGAATAGAAATGAATAAGAAGGAATAAGAAGGTCAATAAGAAGGAATAAGAAGGAATAACAAGGTGATTAGAAAGGAATAAGAAGGAATAAGAAGGTCAATAGAAAGGAATAAGAAGGAATAAGAATGTGAATAGAAATGAATAAGAATGAATAAGAAGGTCAATAGAAAGGAATAAGAAGGAATAACAAGGTCAATAGAAAGGAATAAGAAGGAATAAGAATGTAAATAGGAAGGAATAAAAAGGAATAAGAATGTCAATAGAAATGAATAAGAAAGAATAAGAATGTGAATAGAAAATAATAAGAACGAATAAGAAGGTCAATAAGAAGGAATAACAAGGAATAAGAAGGTGATTAGAAAAGAATAAGAAGGAATAACAAGGTCAATAGAAAGGAATAAGAAGGAATAAGAAGGTCAGTAGAAAGGAATAAGAAGGAATAAGAAGGTCTGAGAACGTCAATAGCAAGGAATAAGAAGGCCAATAGAAATGAATAAGAAGGAATAAGAATGTGAATAAAAAGGAATAAGAAGGAATAAGAATGTCAATAAAAGGAATAAGAGTGAATAAGAAGGTGAATGAAAAAGAATAAGAAGGAATAAGAATGTCAATAAGAAAGAATAAGAAGGAATAAGAAGGTGATTAGAAAGGAATAAGAAGGAATAAGAAGGTCAATAGAAAGGAAGAAAAAGAATAAGAAGGTCAATAGAAAGGAATAAGAATGAATAAGAATGTGAATAGAAAAGAATAAGAAGGAATAAGAAGGTCAATAGAAAGGAAGAAGGAATAAGAAGGTCAATAGAAAGGAATAAGAAGGAGAAGGTCAATAGAAAGGAATAAGAAGGAATAAGAAGGTCTAAGAAGGTCAATAGCAAGGAATAAGAAGGTCAATAGAAAGGAATAAGAAGGAATAAATAAGAATGTGAATAGAAAGGAAAAAGAAGGAATAAGAAGGTCAATAAGAAGGAATAAGAAGGAATAAGAAGGTCAATAGAAAGGAATAAGAAGGAATAAGAAGGTAAATAGGAAGGAACAAGAAGGAATAAGAAGGTAAATAGGAAGGAAACATAAGAAGATGAATAAGCTGTGAACAAAGAAACGATAAGAAGGAATAAGAAGGTTCAATAAGAAGGAATAAGAAGGATAAGAAGTTGATTAGAAAGGAATAAGAAGGAATAAGAAGGTCAATAGAAAGGAAATTAAAGGACCGGATAACCCCACATGCTATGTTTTTCCCAAATGTCCACACACATGTACCGTGCGCCCCTTGTATGGATGCGATTACAGAGCACCCAGATGCACAGAATGCTGCGCCTGCCACGACTTCGGCAACGGCATCGCCAAAGTGCTGCGCCTGCCACAATTTCGCAACGGCATCGCCAAAGTGCTGCGCCTGCCACGATTTCGCACACCCCCCGCCGCGCGCGCGACAACATCCTGTCCCTCTAGACAGCTGCCGAATGCGACCCTGCCACACAAACACACACCCAGATGCACAGAATGCTGCGCCTGCCACGACTTCGGCAACGGCATCGCCAAAGTGCTGCGCCTGCCACGATTTCGCAACGGCATCGCCAAAGTGCTGCGCCTGCCACGATTTCGCACACCCCCCGCCGCGCGCGCGACAACATCCTGTCCCTCTAGACAGCTGCGGAATGCGACCCCTGCCACACAAACACACACCCAGATGCACAGAATGCTGCGCCTGCCACGACTTCGGCAACGGCATCCGCAAAGTGCTGCGCCTGCCAACGGCATCGCCAAAGTGCTGCGCCTGCCACGATTTCGCACACCCCCCGCCGCGCGCGCGACAACATCCTGTCCCTCTAGACAGCTGCCGAATGCGACCCCTGCCACACAACCACCCACCCAGATGCACAGAATGCTGCGCCTGCCACGACTTCGGCAACGGCATCGCCAAAGTGCTGCGCCTGCCACGATTTCGCAACGGCATCGCCAAAGTGCTGCGCCTGCCACGATTTCGCACACCCCCCGCCGCGCGCGCGACAACATCCTGTCCCTCTAGACAGCTGCCGAATGCGACCCCTGCCCCACAAACACACACCCAGATGCACAGAATGCTGCGCCTGCCACGACTTCGGGCAACGGCATCGCCAAAGTGCTGCGCCTGCCACGATTTCGCAACGGCATCGCCAAAGTGCTGCGCCTGCCACGATTTCGCACACCCCCCGCCGCGCGCGCGACAACATCCTGTCCCTCTAGACAGCTGCCGAATGCGACCCCTGCCACACAAACACCCACCCAGATGCCCAGAATGCTGCGCCTGCCACGACTTCGGCAACGGCATCGCCAAAGTGCTGCGCCTGCCACGATTTCGCAACGGCATCGCCAAAGTGCTGCGCCTGCCACGATTTCGCACGCCCCCCGCCGCGCGCGCGACAACCTCCTGTCCCTCTAGACAGCTGCCGAATGCGACCCCTGCCACACAAACACACACCCAGATGCACAGAATGCTGCGCCTG
>CAUJNA010001358.1:1065000-1112500 GCA_963377175.1 Effrenium voratum | reverse complement strand
AAGTGAAAAAGCTGCAAATAGCGCCGTGTCTCAAGCGCCAGAAGTAAAGCAACCACATTCAAATGTCTAGAGTCTAGTCTGAGAATCTCTTCAAAATGAACTCAGGGTCCTCAAGGCCAAGGTGGTCCCTATGTTTTCCCAACAAAGTCAGTTAACAGGCCCAAATCAATTTCAGGCACGCACTTCATGCCTTGCCTTGGCCAACATCTGTCCTGACCCCATCCGCGTCATTTTAGCAATGGCTCCTGTAAGCAATGGCGATGGCTCCAGCCAGGGCTCAGCCAGGCACTAGCGGTTGCCAGCTGCAGCACGTGCTTCTAGTCGTGGTTTGAAAACGACTGATTCGGGCTTGGGCGGTCCTTTCCGAGCGCACAGTAAGTCAAACCCCGCTGTTGTTGAGGCAAGTACTTCAGCATTTGCAGGCTCAGCGGCAACTCCTGATTACCAGCTGCAGAACTAACAATTTGCATACAAGAGCCGCTGAGATGCCTGGGCGTTTCGCTGGCAGGAGAGTGATGCTGGAGCCAAACTTTGTGAAGCAATGCACATGTTTCAACGAAAAGCTATGGAAGTTCCAAAATCCGCTTTGTCCGCTAGGGAACGTGCTTCCATCGGCACGAAATCCTGACCCTCTTGGCCTTGGCCCCTTCGCCACAGAACAAGAGCGGCTGCAGCCCGCAGCGCTGTGCAAGCGATCATGGTACATTAGGCGCGCTGCTCCGGGTTGGCCCGACCAAACCTTCAGAAAACAAGGGCAAAAAACCCGGAATCCAGGGATATCTCCAACGGTTATAACTAAATGCGGATTCCTACAGATTTGTTGGCTTTCACGGTTTCAACACACTTACCACCCCCTAAAACAAATCGATTTGAAGAGGCCCAAAACAAATGAAGGCAGGGCACCAACCCTCGAAGGGAGATAAAAGAGAAAATACGCCGAGCAGCTTCAGCCCGCGCAGTGTGCGCTCCGTGCGACAAGCTGGGCTGAGGTGCCAGCAATTCTGCTGCAACCTTCCTGCTGAAACCTCCAAGGACTCGTCAAATATTCAATGCCTCTATGGCAAAGCCACTTGCGTTGCCTGATGCTCCACAGTTCACCAGACTTACACAACTCTCCGATTTCCAAATGGCCAGTGCTTCTCAGTCAAAGCTCGTTCATGCGCAAATGGCTCCATCCAAACATTTGCGGTCACCAATTGAAATTGAGATTCCGCGGTTTTGTTCAATGCACCAAGCACCAGTGTAATCGCATGTAATTGCTTTGGAGGCTTCAGAATCCTCTGGATGCTCAGGATGTGCTGCCAGCATTGTGCATCAGCCTTGCATTCCTTGTGTCCCTTTCGCCCCTAGGTCTCTGCTCCGAAGTAGAACGACGCAAAGCTGCAAGGCGCTTCCTTTTTACCGGGCACTCATGGTTGCAGAACTTCATCTGTCAAAGTATTGCCACTCTCGGCAAGGTGACTCCCCCAGTGATGGGTCACCAAGATCCCAGGTCCTCAAGAAAGCGGACAACAGCACTGTAAGCAACACTGTTCTCATAACGGGTGCGGCGCGACGTATTTCTTTGCTTGAAAACCAGGAAGCGTCAGCTACTCACAAATAAGCAGTTCAAACGCACAGACCCCTAACACAGGACTCGGCGGCGCAATGAAGTCTAGAACGCCAGTCAACACGCAACTTGACAACAGAACGGCCAACACTCAGCAAACTTTGAGGAAACACAAAAAACACGAAAATGTGTCAACAGCCACGGTTTGATCATGTTTGACCCCTGAGCGTTGTTGAACTATTATGTTTCCCCAGATAGCTGAAAGCTATAGGGGTTCTAACTTCTATTAAAGAAGGGAAGTGATTTGCGAGATTGAGGGCCGGGTGCTGCGGGGCATGCAGTTTGAGCTTGACGGCCGGGTGCTAGGGGGATGCAGTTTGGGGTGTTGGTGGAGGTGCTGTGTTGCGAGATTGACGGCCAAGTGCTAGGGGTCATGTCGTTTGGGGTGCTGGTGGTGGAGGTGCTGTTTTGCGAGATTGACGCACGGGTGCTAGGGGGCATGCAGTTTGGGGTGCTGGTGGAGGTGCTGTTCTGCAAGATTGACGGCCGGGTGCTGGGGGTCATGTAGTTTGGGGTGCTGGTGGAGGTGCTGTTTGGCGAGATTGACAGCCGGGTGCTAGAGGGCATGCAGTTTCGGGCGCTGGTGGAGGTGCCGCTTTGCGAGGTTGACGGCCGGGTGCTAGGGGGCATGCAGTTTGGAGTGCTGGTGGAGGTGCTGTTTTGCGAGCCTGACGGCCAAGTGCTAGGGGTCATGTAGTTTGGGGTGCTGGTGGAGGTGCTGTTTTGCGAGATTGACGGCGGGGTGCTGGGGGGCATGCAGTTTCGGGCGCTGGTAAAGGTGCCGCTTTGCCAAATTGACGGCTGGGTGCTAGGGGGCCTGCAATTTTGGGTGATGGTGGAGGTGCCGCCTTGCAAGATAGGCGGCATGTAGTTTGGAGTGTTGGTGGAGGTGCTGTTTTGCGAAATTGACGGCCGGGTGCTAGGGGTCATGCAGTTTCGGGTGCTGGTAGAGGTGCCGCTTTGCGAGATAGGGGGCATGTAGTTTGGAGTGTTGGTGGAGGTGCTGTTTTGCGAGATTGACGGCCGGGTGCTAGAGGGCACGCAGTTTGCGGTGCTGATTGTGCTGTTTTAAAGCGCTGATGGACAGCGGGGGGGCACTCAGTTTGGGGTGGTGCTGGTGATGGTGCAGGCGCATTCTTGCAATATTGATGGTCGCATGCAGTTTGGGGAGCTGATGCAGCTGTTTTGGGGTACTGTTTGGGGCGCTGTTTGAGGTGCTGCTGACGTTGTGGGCGCAATTTTCGGAGATTGCCGGCCGGTGCTAGATGGCATGCAGTTTGGGGTGGTGGTGCAGGTGCTGTTTGTGTTGCTGTTGGAGGTGCTGCTGACCGCGTGGGCTTATTTCCCAGATAACTGGAAACCATACAGGTTCTAACTTCTAATGAAGAAGGGACATTGTTTTGCAAGTCGACGGCTGGGAGCTAGGGGGCATGCACTTTGGGGTGCTGGCGCAGGTGCGGTTGTGGGCGCTGTTCGGTCCAGGTGCTCGTGACAGTACGTGACGGCAGGGTGCTCGGGGACGTGTCCGGTGCTGGCGCGGGTGCTGCGTTGGGGTGCTATTAGGGCTGCTGTTTTCGGGTGTTTGTGATGGTGCGGGCGCATATGGATGGCAGGGTGCTAGGGCGGGTGCTGCCTTTGCCATCACCATGATGCTGTGAGCATCATCATGATGCTGTCCGCATCATCATGATGCTGTCGAACTCACCAGGAAGTCGTCTCTGCCCTTTTTCTGCTAGATATGTAGCGAGGAATCGTTCGTGGCTGGTGCATCAGCATCATCCTGTCAACATCATCGTTTTGCTGATGAACTCACTCGGGCGTTGTCTGCGCGTCTATGTAGCGCACTATGCTGAGTAGCTGTGGTGTTTTCATGACGCTGTCATCATCATCATCAAGATGCTGTCAACATCATCATCATGCCGCGGGAACCATTATGATGCTGCGTCATGGTTCGTAGCCGGGGTGTGCTATCTGGGGTCTATGCTGGTGTAATTTGATTGATTGTGCCTTGCGTTGTCTGCCAGGCAACTGTCCCGCGATTTCATTTGGGGCCACTGACCAGCTTGAGCTCAATGACCAAGATGCCCAGCCCCAATGACACTGCAAAGCACCACTGGAAAGCGGAGCCTGGATGTCATAGCCACCTGGCCAACGGCTTTCCATGCATACAGTACATACAAGGTGCTGAAGTTTCCGGATCGAAACGCTGATGCGTCAGAGTAGAGAAAGCGGTCAGAAGCTGTCGGATGAGAAAAGTCTTGGCAAAAGGCTCTTGCCAGAGCCACTGGGCACCGCACGCATCACCAAATCGGCCTCGGCCGAGTGGATCATTGCGACTTGCTCACGACAAATCAGGAGATACAGTTAGAAACAGCAGGCCCTGCCAGGAGTGAGGCAGGCCAATGTTGGGAAGTCTGAGCTGCCTTGCAAATCACGTCAAAAACATACATGAATGCCAATCTAACTTTACCGCCAGATTGGCCAAACCGTCTTGCTGAAATGCAGGAAAAAGCTGCGCCCCTTTCCCTTCCATCTTTCTATCGCCGCTGTTAGCTTTCTGGTCGTGGACAGGGCAGGGGTCTCTAAGCCCAGGTCAAGATTTGGCGAACCCCGCCCAGCATCTAAGTTTGTTAGAATCTCTGGGCGGAGGTGACTGCCATCCTCGAATTGTTGGATACATCGGTGGAACCGCTGTTTTTCTTTATCTCCATCCTCAGCTGCAAATAGGTGTGTTCCCTTTCTGGGCTGTAAAAGTGAAGATTCGCTTAGCACCTGGATCTTTTGCGGCCCAGGGGGCGTTGCATTTCCCACACAAACATAGCAGCATTGAAGAGAGAACCCTTCTTTTGCGCAAGGATGAGACGCTGCAATGTTTGATCCTTCCAAAGCAAAAACATAAAAGCAAAAACCTGCGTAAACAAAACAAGCAGCATCATAGGGTGGCTCAAATCCGATGATTCTGGCTCAAGGTCCACCCAGTCACCGCCTCAGGTTCGGGCCTGCACGCTCGGCAGCAAGGCGTCGCCTGTGGGCAAAATCGCTGAGCTTCTCAAAAGTGGCAGCTCCAACATTGCTTCATTGGACAAATCGCAAGCCCCTTTTGGCTCATGTTCAGGTTGAACTAGCCAGGAAACAAAGGGCTGCCACAAAACAACGGGCTTCTGGAGGCATGCGCCGTGCAAATCCATGGAATGATGGTGGACAATATTATCCAACACATCTTGTGAAGCACCCTCCATGGGACACACGTTCCTCCTCGCTGCTGCAGCGGAGGTTGGTGTTGTAGGACCTGAGCATGCCATCTGAGTACAAAACTTTTCAAACAAGCCACATGACTAGGCGAGCGACAAATTCAGGCTCAAGGCTTCAATGCTGACGCCCCTAGCCTCTAGCTGGGTGCCAAGCTTGGCTGGGTGGTGGGCTCTTCTACCGGTGTCCACTCCTGACAAACCGAGCTACACCTATCACCAAAGCTGAGGATGTCCGTGATCTGTTGGATCATGTTGGCACATGAGCCTTGACGCGACACCACTGCACCGATTCCCGCAGCTTGCTAATAGCTGTAACAAAAACAACGGGAAATAAGAAATGCTTCAATGTGCGGGGGCAACGCGCCTCCTCTCGGGTTGCGTCCTGGCATGGGCAACCGGCCCCAAACATCCTAGTCCGAAGCGCTCCTCGAGGGATCTCTCCCTGAAGAAGCATCACAAAGAGAAGTTCAAGGTGATTGCTTTCCAGGCAGGATCTGCACCCAAGACATCTTCACAGTCTGAGACCTCGCACCTTGGACCGTCCCCCAACACATGCGATTGCAATTTCAGACAGTAAGAATCTGCACGCGCTAACGGCGCTAACTGATCCAAGTCCTGCAACCTCGGAACCAGTCAGGCCAAGCAGCGGAAGCCAGTAAGCCAGGTTCAGCCCCTTCATTTACAATCAAGTTACTCGTTTTTATTTCATTTTATTCAATGCTTAACTATGCTTAAAGCACCATCCAATTATGCAACGGACCCGAAGGAGTTGGTCCCCCTCCCCACATCCACTTGAAGATTGAAGGCACGCTGGCACTAAAACACGTGGCAGGGTGCCCCTTGCACTCCCCTGGAACGAACCGAAACAAAACAAGCTCTCTTTATGCCATGCCACCGGTTGCCAGTCAACACGCCCTTTTTCTCTGACCCCTTCAAAAAACGGCACTGCCGAGGGGGGCCTTAGGCCGGCCCCAAGGCAAGCAGCGTCAAAAGGGGTCCAACTGCCACTGCGCATCCGCGGAAGGACTTGATCCTTCATCACATTCAGCGGCTTTGCCAGGTTGTTTTTTCATGAGGTTGCTGGACGTGAATCCCTGTCAATGATGTCCACCAAAGGGTCAGTGATGTCAATTCCGAAGACCCGTGCCTCTTCCCAGACATTCAAGCTGAGGAGAATGCATCCCCCCGACGAGAAAATATCGTAGATTGCCTCTGTGGAGTTGTGCTGGTGGGGGTCCAGCAAGAATGATGATGAACCAAAAAGGATTCACCCGCATCAACCAAAAGACGTATCCGGGGGGATCAAACAACAATTCCACGTGGGGTGGACGATTGCTATGCTAGAAATGCTTAAACGCTTGTTGCTTCGGAGTAAGTTAGGAAGTTAGGGCCTTTGGGAGGGTGTGGTGTCAACCTGGGCCGCGTTCAAACCTGCGCCTTGAGACATGCAGCTTCTGCCTCAGGCCTCGAGACTCAGTCCATTCTATGCAGGCTAATGAAACAGAACCAGCCGCGCAAAGCGCGGGGATCTCTCTCTTGTCTGATCTCTCTCCCGGTTGGCCTTAACATGCGTCTGAAGCCTGTAAAGTACGAGGCGCTCGGCCCAAACGCGAAAGCTGCATCGTAAGCCGGCTCACTGCGCCTGCAAGCACAAGCCAAAGGAGTTGGTTCAGAGTGCCGCTTGATTGGGAAAATGCTCGGGGCTCGTAGAGTGGTACCCTGATTCACTGTGTTTCAAACTGAAGTTTGAGAGGCATCAAGGAATTCCGATCTGGCGGGGGGTTATGCAAAGGAGTGCAAGCCCGGTGGTTAAACACGTGCAGCATGCCAACATACAAAGTGCACTGCTTCCTTCCTGCTGAGCAACCTGTTTGGCATCGGCACGCTCAGCTGCCCACCAGGCATGGGAAACAAAGGGTGCGGCGTGAGGGAGTCAACTGGCAAAATGGACCTCCCCTGAGCAACTGGAATCACCGGGGCACCTTCTTCATTAGCCCCCAGCGAGCCTGGTACTGCGGGAAGCGCCGCTTTAACGCCCGGCCTGACAATGACTCGGCCTCAATAAAAGGCTCCTCATCACGACTCTGTGAACTCATGCGCTTTTCTTTCTACATTGTTCGTCGACACCCCAACTCATTAAAATCGTGCCTGCCCGTCAAACCATCCATCCGTCCATCCGTTTCTCCGTCTCTATCCCTCCCTAACTCTCCCTCCCTCGCCCTCTCTCTCTCTCTCTCTCTCTCTCTCTCTCTCTCTCTCTCTCTCGCTCTCGCTCTCGCTCTCGCTCTCGCTGTCTCTCTGTCTCTGTCTCGCCCTCTCTTTGGGACATGCGGCCCTGAGGAATCAGGGCTAAGTAGTAGGCTGACATCTGAACAGCTGAAGTCTTCTACGCGTGCATGAAGAAACCGATCAAAGAAACTTCAGTGAAAGAACAATTCTGACGTTGATCATGCCATCAGATTGCCGTGCCTACGATGGTCAGCTTGATGGCCACCAGCACGATACCAGCCTAGAAAAGTTGGCAGTTGCAAGCATCGTGATGCGACGCGTAGACATTCCCAGTCTGAGGCTCCAGCGTAGAATGTCCCCACGGCCGTCAATCTACCCAGTGTGGTGGTTGGAAACTCGTCTCCTGAGCGTGGTAAGCCAGCAGAGTCCCATCCCCAGCGTTCCCTTCTGGCTAAAGATGCCACAAACCGGCTTGAAGCGTGGTAGAAACACAAGAGTAACGGAGAGACACAAGCAAACCTTACCTCGACGGAAACCCTCATGCGCACCCTCTCCAACACATATTCCGGACCATGATGGTCATGCGTGTTGGCATTGTGCACAAATGATGGCGAGCAGTCAAATTGTTTTAACTGACTATGCTGCCATGGCACCATAGCCCACGGTCGTCGCCTCAGGCACAATAGTAAGAAATAGCAACCAGTCCATTCCAAGCGCCTTGCTACGCACTGGCAGGGAAAACCCGAACCAGCTTGGCAACTTCGCATGCTCCGTTCGTGCTTCTGTGTTTGATGGCATGCATTTTCGCGTATGAGTGCGAAATGATGCACGCAATACTGCTTGATGAAACGTGACATGCGTGAAACTGAGTATATAATCACACTTCAGTGCTTACTTTCACAGCCAGGGGGCAGTCTCTTGCAAAGGCGATGCTCAGCTTCAGGCGTTCCATGCGCTTTCGTGCATGGCAAAATGTCATGTAAGGTACACACGCACATATATATATACACATATTATTATATACATACATGCAATGTGCGCCAGTGCGAGTGCGGTGCGAGCACCCGCGCGTGCCTGCGTGCGTGCACTGGTGCTGGTGCTGGTGCGTGTGCATGCTGCATCTCTGCGCATGCCTTCATGTATGATCTGCGTGCCCGTGTATCTCCCACGGTGGGAAGGGGGCGGGAGGGGTTCTTTGGAAACAGCACAGGTGTCAAGAGTTTGGCCAGTGAATACGATGCCAAATTTCACACACGCACCCACATGCAAATGAGTGTGTCATTTCATGTGCGCTTGTCCTGTGACACCTTCAATGTAGATTCCGCGCGTCACAGTCCTTGAGCGAACCTCATGTGCTTCAAAGTGCCTCCTGTCTTCCTCGCAAGCTTTTCCATGCTTTGGACACTTCAGTCATTCCGTGCTTCCACGCCTTCGTGCATACGTGTCTTGCTTCCACTCTGGTAAGCTTTGCGCAAGCATGTAGTCTGTTGTATGCCTGGCCGCTCTCTTCCGGCTGCTAGATTATGTTCATCCTACAAAGTGGAGTGGCAAGTAGGCATATTGTTCTTGCAGCTGGGAAACGAGCAATGCGGGCAATCCAAGCCCGGTACACCTGCTCCTACGCAGAGCAATCGGGAACAACATGCGGTGGCCATGCAAAGCTTCCACACCTTCCGCCGAACTTTCCTGTGGCTGTGGTTGTTTCAGGGTTGCTTGGGTTGCTTGGGTTGCTTGCGCGACTGGGTTGGGACAGCAGCATTTCTGCACAAAGCTGCTTGCACCGGAGCTTGACTCACTTCAGCATGTCCGTTCTCATCAGCCAATTGCAACTCTGCCTTCCACGAAATTGCCTCAACACCCTCGAATGTTATGATCATGTTGCAAACCCTATTTCACACACATGCAAGCTGCCTCTGCAAGCAGCCGTGGTGCAACACAAGTATCTTTCCAAGTCGCCGTGACGAAAAACCACCAAAAGCAGTGAGTGATGGATGTGAAGGGTGTCGGCTCCACACCTGCAAAAGCGGATGGACTGAATCAAATCACGTCGAGCCCCTCGGATGCCGTTGCCATCACTTGGACGCCTCTCTTGAGTATGTTATCCTTCTTTCACTTCACGGAGAGTTGCAAACAATCAACCATCATTCATCCCAAGGTGCAACGACAAGCTGCACGGATTTTTTACGAACAGCCCCTCCCCTGGTCGATCATGGGGCGCCACCTCCTCCCTACCTGCAAGTTTCCAGAGTGGGACAGTGGGACCCAACGCCCTGTAGCTCTCCTCCCGGCTTCAGAAACGGCAACCCCTTGCAGCCAGGAAACCATAGCCATGGCGCCTGTGCAAGCATGCTGTGTAGCAGCTCAAAAGGCCAGCGGCTTGCCCGCCAAGGGAAAAGCCTTCATACAAGTAACTAAGTACAAGGAGTTCTTGTGTGATCGTGCCCCTGTCAATTCATCGCCGCTTCGTTTTTGAGTTCCCTCCTTGACAAACATAGTTTCAAGACATGACTGGACATCAGTGTGGGCCTGCGACTTAATGTGAGTTCATGCGCACCTGCTTGGCTTCCGGAACAACACCACTATGCGCATCATGCATACCCGCAACCTGACTCCCACATTGTCACATACCCCCACCCCTTCAGCCAGTCAGCTGCCTGGGAGGGATAAAACCTTTCCAGCCTCAATGTTCTAACGAACTGACCCAAAAGCCAAAGCAAACCGCGGTCACTCTCTATTCAAGGCTCGTAGGCCGAACGTAGACTCCACGTGGGTAGTTCTCGGGGTCAAAGGTCACGGAGTACTCCCTGAGTGGCAACGGGATGCTTCTGGCACCAAATCAATCCAGGTAAATCGTGCGCCACATCAGCCGAGGAAGCCAATGCACAGTTTCGAACGCAACCCGCAGGTTGTGACCAAAGCAAGGGGCTGCTGATGCTAGCGGGTCCGCAAGTCCTATATTCAGTTGGCCCTGTAATCGCGTGAAACCGCATGAAATAGTTGTCAGCATCCAGCCATGTCCGAAACCTCGATTCTTGCGCTAGCAACCTCCGCACCGGTTAATGACTGTCCGCTGCTTGCAGGCCAAGCACGTGCCCTCGCAAATCCACAGACAGGACGAGAAGAGAATACACACGATGCTGGTCAAGGAGAAGACCGAGAGGATGCCAGGCAGGGAGTCCCTGCCAGGCCGAAGGTGTAGACCCAAACTGGTGCTTCAACATCTGAGTGACTAGGAACATGGCAAGACAGTGCAAATCTAACCGCTCACTAAATGTACATGTGTTTCTGACCACTCACCAACAACACGATGCACTGGATTCCTCAGCATCTAGATCAACCGCGGCCTTCCCTATTAGCAACGATGCTCAAATTTTCGAGTTCATCCAAGCGCCCGCCGACTTATGAGCCAAAGGGCGATAGATTTCTTAGTAAACTGCTTCTATCTCGGGATCTGATGCGCCCCTGCAACCCTTGGCAGCTCACAATGGCCAGCCCGGCCCCACGATGTTGATGATCATATCCACACCTCGGGCAGGACGCCGTCCCAAAGCGGGCGAGTTTCTTCAAAGACTTTCTTTCCTTCCGGCCATGGCCCAGCGCAGGTCCCCACATTGCTTTCATCAACCCATCACTTGCCCAGCTCCAGCTGGGTGCTACAATGAATTTCAATTGGCTCACGTGGGAAATCCATGCGCCCTGCTATCATGCCGTGCCAAGCGCCGGGCCATCCCGAAGCCGCGGGGATTTCAGCAGACGGAACCTGGGCTCAAGTTGCCCTCACTCGCGGATAGTGTGCTTTCAATCAAAATGCAGCGGCCTATAGCGGAGTTTTGCTGCCAAAATTTGCTGTATGTTTTTGTCGGTGCATGTTCATGCAAAGGCTTCAACTACCCTGCTTGCATAGGTCTAGGGGGCAGAGCTGCCTGTCTTCTCACAGTACCACGGCCACCAGACCAATCACACACACTGTTCAGATTGATGCAAAAGACTTCTCCTACACTATCCAGCATTACCGTTTGATTGGCCTGCCACCTCTGGCCCACCCATACTCCCATGACGCAAAGTCCCCATGAGGCGGTTTGTGTGCGAGCAAGCTGCAGGTGGCCTCAAGGCTCCCAATTCAGCTCAGACACACGCGAACCAGGCGCAGGACACGCACGGCTGCTGTGCTGCCCTGGTACAAGCCGCCTGGGAAACTTGCATCATGTTTCTCTCCCTGCAACACGAAATCGGAAACTGCCCAGCGCCGAGTTAGATTTTTGGACCTGTGGAGGCAGCAAAGAAACTATGCTGTTCAGCCGAATGGGCACAAATCTCAATGGGGAATACCCTGCATAAATTGCTGGTGGACAAACAAACCGAGCCCGCCTTCAACAACACCTACGCGCATGGCACTGACATCTCGGTTCTGTCTACGTGCTGTGTCTGCCAAGTGTCTGAGAGAAACGTAGTATGGAGCGATCGCAAAGAAGTCCACCAAGTTGAGCCACTGCAAAGCCTTGGTGGTTCTTCCCTTGTGAGCTAATTTTTATGTGCATCCATACTCGTCTTTGCTCAAAAAACCAGAAACCTGATTGAGGCCACGAACCCGAATGCAGACATGCGCGACCCCAAGAGCATCCCCCCGCAACAAAAAACAGTCCAATAAAATAGCCCTCAACCAAAACCATCCCCAAAGATACTCTCACGAACACGGCATTCCCAACGACATGTCCAACAGTGTATCCGAAGACACCCCCGCAAGCGCCCCAACATAACCCCAAAGTCAGCCCCAAAGACATCTCCCAAGACGTTACTAGAAAGTCCGCGGGACACATCCCAGAAGAGATGCTCAAAAACATGTTCCAAAGGCAATTCTCCAAAGACATCCCCAAGTTCACCCTGAAAGACACAACGCAACGACGGCCTCCAAAAACAATCCACCAAATAAACAGTTAAGCATCAAAGAGATGAATAAACAACTCATGAGGCATCAAAAACAACTCATTCGGTGCCATGTTGCTGCAAAGCACAGTTAATAGTTAAAAAAAGGAGGAAATTGCGGCATCGACAAAAGACTTGCCAGGCATCATCAAACTTCTCGGGCATGGCTGGTTTTTTTTGCTTCGACCAAACCCGCCCAAAACCCACCTAGGCATCAAACAAAAACTTGTTAGGCTTCAAAATCAAGCTTGTCGGGCATGGCTGGGGGCTGCTTCGTTTGGAGGGTGGGTTTAAGCTGGTGCCCGAGAAGTTACTGCTTGATGCAGATGCCTAGTAAGTTGCCCCTGGTGTTTAGGAACAAACTTTTTAGCGCCCCCCCCCTCTGAGCAGAGCAAGCACAAAACAACCGTATCAGCCAGGTACGAGCTATACGGTCAGCGGTTAGGGAAGGGTTTCCCATTTACCCTCTACAAAAGCCAGGGATTCAAATCCCAAAGCCGCCAATCCAAACCACGGGCTAAGGGTTATCTGATACAGGGCGCAGCTTCCCTTTTAGTGCGGCGTTTTTATTGTCCCTAAGGCAAGTTTGTTTGATCCCTCCCCCCAGGACGTATTCCGAACAATGGTCTGCAGATATCCACGATGACAAACCCCATGCGCAAACCCGAGGATGCCTGCAGACACCCCCGAACGACACCTTCCAAAGACGCCCCCCGCAGTCACTCCAAGAACATCGGCCAACAAGCTCCAAAGTGCTGCGCCTGCCACGCAAACTGCGCGCCAAGCTCCAAAGCGCCGCGCCTGCCACGAAATCTGCGCCAACCACGCCTGCCACGGAATCTGCGTGCCAAGCAAACTTGAAGCTCACCGAAGTGGCGGACTCTACGGCACAGCCACCGAACATGACACCACACATGTCGCCCCAAAGCGACCATCGAATCACAATGGCGCAGCGACGCGGACGCGCAGCCTTCCCAAACACCGCGCAGCGCCTGCACAACAAAAACCGTACCGTCACGTCACGTCTCTAAAGCGTCAAACGCACGAGCGTGGGCCAACTCCTGACCCCCAGACCCGTAACCCTTAAAACGGGAGCCCATGAAGAAAAAGCAAAAAAGCCAACTTCAGAAGTCAGAGCCCCTGAGACAGATGTCCACCCTTTCTGTGGAGGACTCTGGTGTTCTGGTTTTTCTGGCTCAAGGTTCTTTTTGTGGAGTCTGGAGGACTCTGGGTTTTTCCGTTTTCTGGCCACTGCATAGCATCAGTCTTCCCCCGTCGTCTGGCAACTTGCCAGGCTCTAAAAAGGGGAAGAACAAATAGAAATCTAGCGCAGCCGCAACTTCAGGCCTATTGGTTCGCAGCATGATTTTTGCAGGCTTTGCGATGTAAGTTGCACTTTCATTCGGATTGAAGTGGAACTCTTGGTTAGAAAGTCCAAATGGAAATTAAATACCTTCCAAGCAGGAGTTTGGCTGCAATTCGTTTTGGGCCTTTGCAAAAAGCATATCTCCTGCTCACCAGGACTCTTTATCTCCTGCCTTCCCACCTGGCAGCCAGTTCAGTCCAGGGTTTGGGCTGTCGAGACATGAGTGCCGAACATGTTGCTTGTTGTCGCTGTGGCTAGCGGTGGTAGAAACTAAAGAGTGCTGCTGGGCCAGCGCGGCTTGCCAGCGCAACTTCGGCCCTTGACATCCACTGGTCCAAGGCCAGAACCTGTCCATTGCGCAGCGCCACTGCATCACTTGGCTCCATAGCCACAAATGCCAGCTGGGGCAGGCAAGGCGAAGTAAACTAGTAAAAAGAAACAACATGGTCGTTCTGTGCTTTGAATTGACTGGGGCAAAGCAATGCGGCCAGGCAGCATAACCCATAGTTACCTTCAGTGGGCCAGCCTGCGGAGACCAGCACACACAGCTTGCCCTTTGGCTTGAAGCCAACAATGATGTTTCAGTCCCGTTGTTCACAAGGTTTGCAGGGTGTGGGTTGAACATATTTTCTTTCAAACATTGTAGGCAGGCTTCATGCGCACTGCCCACATCAGCGAGGCTCATCCGCGCTCACTACCAACCCTTGGCATCTACTGTGCCACTTGACAGGTTGCTTGACTTCCCGGAACCGCCCCCTTTCGTGTCCTTTTTGTTCAACGCCATGCCCAATTGAAGTGAGTTGGAATGTATTGCAACCAGCTGCCTGTGATTCAGCTCGCCTCAACACATGCGATACATGGAAAACATCTATCTTTCATATCTGCCGCGCCTTGGCTTCCGCCCACCCGGCACCGGCAGTGTCCGAGATTCGGCCCCTTTTTGTGATGAGCGTTCTATGTTCCAGGGAAGTCAGAAAGAAATCTAATCAACCAGTGTTGGGGTGCACCTGAGGCAAGAACCGCCTCAAGAAAGTACTCCTTGCCCCCTTGCCCTCCCCCCCCCCGGTCCAGCCCCTGCGCAGCCTTGCTGTCTGTAAGGCCAGCCTCTCTGGGAGACACCCGGTGCACCTTGCCAGGACCGGGGCTGGTGATGTCACGGTTTCAGGTCGGTCGAGGTGCGAACCATGCTGTTGAGCAATCTGTACGAAGTGCGTGCCCCTGGACAGCTAAGCCCAAGGCCAGAAGTACCCGGAGCACCTGGGCAAGGCATGAAGCCATCATAACCAATTCATTACAAGTCATCTATTGGCCTTCGGTTCAATTTGTCGTGCTTTGCAGATTCGGGACGCAAATTATCCCATCGTTTCATGGTCATGAGTTATGATTGATTGACTCGCTGCAAGCTACCTTGGTGCGTATGCCGAAAAGTGGCATACTCGATGGTGAATATGATGATGCAGACGGCCTCCACGTACTCAAAGGCAGGACCTCTCTGCGGTCATGGCAATAGCACCCTGGGAGGTGCGTCTTCTTGGGAGAATGAACCGGTTCAGGCCGTCAATCTGTATGAAGGCTTCGCGCAACGATTCCAAGCGCATCTGTGAATGCGGCTGGGGCTGCCTGTTTGCCACCCCGAATCTTTGGGGCCCTGTGCCAGCCTCTTTTCAGCGAGACAAGTGAGCCGATCTGGGTTCCAAGATGTTCAAGGCATTGGGAGTCGCAGTGGCTGACCCTGCAGTTCCAAGGCTTTGCCAAGCGGCCAGGCCGCGGGCGACAATCCTCTAAAGTGATCCTCGGTAGCCACGCCATGCAACCCAACTGTGTCCGTGTGATCCAGGGATGTCCATTTTGCCTGTCGCGAAAGCTGGCACGGCTGCTGGCTTTGGTAGTTCTGCTAACGGGCAGAAAAGAGGCAGGGCAGCAAAAATCAAACCGCCACCTGATTAGATTCACAAATGTGAACTGTGGCTAAGTGACGCTGCCCATTTAGAAAGCAACAAGGTGTTTTAAACAGCATCTCAATCTATGCTGCGCTTTTGATTCTGGCCAACATTTGACGCAAAGGTTTCCTGGTTCTTTTTTCCCTAGGTGCCAGCTGCCCCACTGCCCTTGAGACATGCCGAGTGGCTCTGGCCATAGCTTGCACTCAGCCGGTCTGGAACTGAAAGCTGGCATGGACTCCAGCAGCATGCTGACCTTGGCCAAACGTCTGCTGCAAGATTTGGTCAGCAAGGCTCCACCAGCTAAGAGTGGCTACTGGAAGTGAGGTTAATCCCACTTGTTGGTATTCGCGAAATCCTTGCCCTGGCCCCGCTTTATATATTTGATTGACCTATGTAGGCATGCACATGGGCCGCCCACATACTTGGCATTGAGGTTCCAATTGCAGGAGCAAGTCGCAGTTCAGTTCTGGCCCTCTGGACCTGCTACATCTGGGGCCTTCCCGCCCCCCTCAAAAAGCTGAAGCAAGAATGAACACGACACATCATCTGGCTCCACGCACTTGACGAAGTTCTAGGCAAAAGATAGGGTATGACTCCTGTGTGCTCGAATGGGTGTCTCTGGGCCGTGGATGTCTGGCTTACGGTTTTGAATCAATGCTCCAAAACCGCTGCACGGAGGAATGATTCTTTGATTGTTTTACTGCAGTATGCCGCGTCCAAGTCGAGACAATACAGGCAGCTTCAATTTCTTTTGGCGGACACCAAATAAGAAGGACCAGCAGCTCCTTCTTTCACAAAGTCAACCTTCTAGGGCCATTCATGCAACGAATCGTGGCGCCCAAAAAAAAGAGCCAAGTAGCAGTAGTTACCAGAATCACGGCGGTCACAAACCAGGACACCTTGGCAGCAGTCGGCAAGCGGTTCCAACGAATCAACTGGCCTCAACAGCCCATCAGCCAAGGAATGGGAGGCCTCTAGGGTCCTCTTGAGGGATAAGGGTAAAGTTCACTTACAAAGGTGCTGGCCGTGATGGCTGCCATCCAATATCAACATCTTGGCGCAACCCAAAAATCTGAACTGTAAAGGTCGAATCCCATGATCCAGATCCACCTTTCCTGGATAGCCTTTACTAAAGTGGCCCCTTCATGCCGTTTCGGGATTTTTCCTGTGGCCACCACAAATTCAAATCCCCCCCAAAAAAAAAAACACTCGGGCAAGGCGCCAGCTTGGCAGCGCGGCTGGAGCCCGGATCGCTGAGAAGGGCAAAGATCCTGACACGTCGACATGGTGACCCAGACTTTGCGTGGCATTGTGGAGGGGAACACTAGGTGTTCCCGGCAGGGCCTTTCAGGGTCTCGCCCCCATGCTCCAAACTCATTCCTGGTGAGAAGCTAAGTCCCTTAAAAGAAGTGCAGAAGAAAGGTCACTCGCACGAAGACACCCCAATTGAATTGGCAGCAGGCCCTGCAGAGTTTGAAGACTTGCCAGCCAAGTTGCATTACAGCCCATGACTTTGTCTCTGGAAACCATCGGCTCTCCCTGGTGGTGATGGCCTCGCAATGCAAGGATTGCTCGCCCTGCGCCAATTCAATCACAGAACTGCCTCCAAATTGCCTTCATTGACAGTGCGGGCACAGTGCCGCATTCACACAACGAACACGCGCAGCTTTATGCAACCGTGTGACGTTCAAGGGTTTGTGGTTTGGATATGTTTGGATTCCGCATCTAAAATGCTACTTGCAGGCAAGTTGCATGACCCATACTCATCCTTGGACGAAACGTGCGCGACTTTCTAGGCCCAAAAAGCTCAGCTGGCGTTTGAAGCTGCGTCCATCCAAACTGCGGGTTTCAAAGCGTCGAAGTGCCAATCAGCGACGGATGAACCCTCGCGAGGATCCTCAAGAGCATGCAGAGCAAATGTCCAGGACATCCATTCATAGGAGCAAGAACAACCATCCCACCGACCAAGTCAATCGACTTCCCCACAGGAGCAAACAGCGAGGTTCACGGTTCAGACTGAGATGCATGGATCTGCTGGTTCTCCGACTGGTTCGAGTGGTCATCCTGAGGGGCGGGGGGGGAACACACACACACACACACACACACACACATAAAATGTGGACATGGTGCTGGTGCGAGGATCCTCAATCCTATAAATGAATAGGACTGAGGGAACCCACGGCTTCTGCGAAATTGCACTCTGCTGATCTGTTCAGCTGGCCTAAAGTTGGCCAATGTCTTATTTAATCCCAGCTGAACCTTGCGAATGCAAGCGGAAAAGCTTTGCATGGCCCGGACTGAAGTTGGGTTCGACGCTGGACAAAAGCAAAGGCTCCCAAGTGCCAGTTGCAACCGCGGCGCCCCCGAGCTTGAGAATACGCGCTCTCAAAGTTGGAACCTGACGCTTGCTTCCAGGGCTGACCGGATCCAGCTTTCCACCGCCAACGCCAACACAAACAGCTACAGAAGAATGCAACTGACCGAGATTGTTCGCCTGAGTACTAGCATTGCCTCATGGTTTTGCAGAGCCTTGTGCCTTTTTGCAGAGCCTTCCGCCTTAACATCCAAGCAAATGTCGTCGCAGCATTACTAGCAACACATTTAGAACCACTGGTACTAGCAAAGCATTAACTCGTTAACGAGCCGTCTCACTACTTTGGGGCCTAACATGGCTCAACCATTCTAAAATGAAGCTGGCGTCATCTCAGAGTCCCACTTGAAAAACGATAAGGCGCCCAAGGCTGAGATGCAACCGCCGAGCAGCTCAGGACACCAATCGGAAGCGCCAGGAGGATGACCTGAGCTACGGAAAGCCGTTAGCAGCACGACAAACTTGGCGTGGCCCTGGCAAATAGGCAATTGGCCCTGGATATTCGGACACCCGAGGAACCTGGCAATGTCTTGAGCTGGTTGCGAAGCTTGGCAACTCCCTCTTGCTCTGTGAGGGCCGCATCGGCCCATGCCCTTGTCTGCAGGAAGAGTTGGCAAAGCCCAGGGCAAAAAAGCCAATCGGATGTACCATACCTTTCCAGGAACCATCACATCTAACAGTCTCCTTCTCCCAGCCCCCCACCTCCCGCACGAGAAACGGACTTCCCCGATCCTGCCGTGGGCAGTGCAGCCAAGAAGCGCCACAGTAAAAGCACAGCACACCCACAATCTTGCCTCGCATCGCCGGATAAGGCTCAGTGAGGGACTGCTGAAGGAAGGGGCTGGCATCATTCACTGGATTGAGAGAGGGAAAGGCCAAAGTCAAATCTGAGGTTGGAAAAGATAACAAACAAGCAGCGCCCAAGACCCATTGAGTCGCGCAAAGTCGACACACTGCATGGACACGCTCTATCAGCAAGAAGTTGGCATGCCCACATGGAATCGGTGCTTTGCCGAAACCTTATCGGCACACGCCAAAGCACGACCCATGTTGCCAACATCTATGTCTGAAGCAGCCAGTGCGCATGATGGATCGAAACAACTATTTGTTGTAAGCGGTGGCTTTTGCACAAGTCCCACAAAAGTCTCACAGCACAATGGGCACGCTGCGAAACGGGTAGAAGTGAAAGTCGACGCATTTCTTGCACATCCCACCGAGCCTACAGCGAAGAAACACCCATGTTGCCGGAAAAGTACCACACACACACACACGGCTTTGAGTGCGAAACTTCAAGGGAACATGCTTCTCGAAAGCTGGGTTGGCTTCAATCCGGCACACGCACCAACTTTAGTCCATTCCGCAAATGCGTTTGTTTCGATTGCGGAAGGCCGCGAAGGCCGGTCACTGCAACTAGCTAAATCACAGTGGAATTGTGGGAGCGCCACGGTAGCAAAGAAACGGCGGCAGCAAAGCAAAAAATATGGAACGCAGCAAAAAGGGACAGCAAAAACAACAGTGGGAGCAGAAGCTGCAACAGCAGCTTCAGCAGCAGCAGCAGCAGCAGCAGGACCGCAGCAGGACCGCAGCAGGAACAGCAGCAAGACCAGCTGCAGGAACAGCAGAGCAGCAGCAAAAGAAGTAGGAGAATCGAAGGTGGCAAGAACAGAACCCGGAAGCGGTGGGCGAGATCCTACAGGAAGAATCCTAGTGACAGGAAGCAAAACATGAGCCTGGCCAAAGGTTTCCAGGATCATGTAGGCATCCCACACTGCACAATTAATAAAATCTAGCTGAAGCACTGCGACAACCAAAGTTCCAATAACACTATGGCATGCAAAACTGAATGAATATGCAAATGCAACACATGAAAATAAGCACTGGCTGAGCTGGCTGGAAGAAAAAATGCTGAAGTGCCAGGACAGCCAAACACAACGGAGTTTGCCAAATTCAAGAAACCATTGGTAAACACCAAGCAAGCAACGTGCCCTACAGGGAGAGAGCAATTAAACCTCCCAAACTTTCCGCGCCTAATATTGTGGTCGGAACCATGTCACCATAGCCTGAGCCATAGAATCAAGCACTCTTGCCAGTCCGCTGTCCAATGCGGCGAAGCACGCAACAAATACGGGCAATTTTCGTAACAGCCGACCCCTTTTAGATGGGTGACGCGAAAGCCAAAGGAACCTTTCCAGTTCCGGCGCCCCCATTTTGGGAAACATCCTCCTGTTCTTGGCCCGGCATTTGTTCCAGCTGATGAAGTATGGAACTTCTGCAGTGCCAGGATAATCTGGAGGTACGACGTGGGTGTCTGAAAGGGGGCTGCAGGGTGTCCCATCGCGCCTTCACAAACAAAGCGCAGCACTAAATAACATGTACCCTTCATGCAAATTGATCACCATCCTGACCGGTCTAATTTGCCCGTGCACATTGGAAACCAGTATGGGCTTCATGGATTCTCGTGCCCCTTCATGGAACCTGAGGGAAGTCCTTTTTCAAGCGACCCTGTGTCAGGTTCGGCGCATCGGCGTGGGCACACAATATGGGCTTGTCTCCAAAATTGGGAACCAGTAGTGCCTTTTGGTGTTCCCCCTTTCAACCGCACAAAGGGCACCCTCAAACACACACACACACAAACACAAGCACAAACACAAGGACTAACACAAACACAAACACAAACACGCAACCGCAACCACAAACACAAGAACAAGCACAAACACACACAGACACACACACAGACACACACACACACAGACACACACAGACACACCACAAACACACACACACACACACACACACACACACACACACACACACACACACACACACACACACACACACACACACACACACACACACACACACACACACACACACACACACACACACACGCACAGACACACACACACACACACACAGACACACACACAGACACACACACACACACAGACACACACAGACACACACGGACACACACAGACACACAGAGACACACAGAGACACACAGAGACACACACACACACAAACACACACACACACACACACACACACACACACAGACACAGACACACACACACACAGACAAACTAACTAACAAACAAACAAACAGACAGACAGACAGACAGACAGACAGACAGACAGAAGACAGACAGACAGACAGACAGACAAACACACACAGACACACACACAGACACACACACACACAGATTGGTGTGTGTTGGTGTGTGTTGGTGTGTGTTGGTGTGTGTTGGTGTGTGTGTGTGTGTGTGTGTGTCTGTCTGTCTGTCTGTCTGTCTGTCTGTCTGTCTGTCTGTCTGTCTGTCTGTCTGTCTGTCTGTCTGTCTGTCTGTCTGTCTGTCTGAACATACAGCAACACACACACCAACACAATGCCATGCGGGTTGGATAACTTTTGTAAGTCTGCCGGCCTGCCACAGCCCAAAACCCGAGCAACCGTCTAGAGTCTAGAGTGACACGCAGATGCCCTGCCGCAATCTGCGATGCCAGCTAAACATGGGGGATGCCTGATGCCTTCAAAGTCCTGCTCCAACATGCTTACGTACTGGGTTGGCAAGTGCGTCTCGAAAGGGCCAAACTGGGCAAAGTGGTCTTAAGCTGCGTCTGCCGCACGATTTTCAAACAGCCGCGCACTATACCTTCTCCCAGCAGGTTTGAGTTCGTTCCGAAAATAGAATTGACACTAACATGTGAATAGCAATGTTACAAGGCCAGAAATGCAAACAGCGAAACTGATCGAAACCGCCGCCATGTGCAACACTCCGTGAGTGCATGGCCCCCGCCCCCAGCAGTGAACAGTTCTGAGTGCCAGCAAGTCGCCCACGGTCGTCATGGTTGTGAAGACCCACCAGAGCGAGATAGGAATGGAACGGAACGGTGTCTCCACGTCATACTCGCCCTCGAGGGCATAAGCATATGAGAAACTTCTGAAAGCAGGCGCGAACGCTACACATACGCAAACCACTTGAAACACAAAGAGAAGTGGTCAGACTTTACCCAAACCCGTGGCACTACAGAGCTTGTATGATCAAACGCTTTGCTGCACTTCTGGTGCCCGAGCGGGTGGAACAATTCTTTGCAAAGCTCACGAACTCAGCCGTGCCTGCGCATCCTTCCGCACGAATACACCATATGGATGCGGTGCTGGAACCTGCTCGGGCCACGAATCTCTGACTGAACAACTGGGAAACCTGGGCGGTAAGCTCAAACTCCGGCACCAACAAAACTGATGTAAAAATTGCGGGGCGCGGCCCACACGCACACCCTTCCGCCAACCCAAAAGAGAAGAGAAGATTTTCCGAACAGGTTTCGCGAAATCATTCCCAAATTGCATTCAGGTTTCGCGGAGTTCACGCGGGGTGGTCGTAGTGTACGGGTATCCCATGCGTGTTTAAAAAGCAAATGCAAAGTCTCATTGCACCAGGCCCGCCCCTAGTGCCAGGTGACGGTATTGTTGAGCGCATCCACGGTGGGCCGAGTAAATTTTGGATCCACCTTACCACAAACACACTGCGTTTTGCTATGTGCAGGCAAGCCAAGGTCTACGAGATTCGTCGGTTACCCCAAGGCAGCCGGTCCATTGACACCACGATTGTTGCCTTTGGGCGGACATGCGGTCAACAGAGTCAAAGCTCCCGGCTGAGAAATTCTGGCCCTCGATGAAGAAGATGACCTCTG
Organism: Effrenium voratum; assembly: GCA_963377175.1. Classification (NCBI taxonomy): domain Eukaryota; class Dinophyceae; order Suessiales; family Symbiodiniaceae; genus Effrenium; species Effrenium voratum. The sequence goes on along the minus strand of CAUJNA010001358.1, from coordinate 1,090,116 downwards.
CTGCTTCCACAAGGAGCTCGGCTTTGAACAACACAATCGCTCTCCAACACGCTAATATTCTGCTCAAGCTGCACAGGCGAAAATGATGCCAACGATCACGTTGAAGAACCTGCCAATGCAGAAGAGGAACACGCAGGCTCAAGTGCTGTACACTGCCTTTCCTGTAAGTGCATAATCTTACTGAGAGCTGGGCATCAGGATCGCCAAGGTGAGACCGCTTCTGTTCATGGCTTCCAGGCAAAGGCGAATACCTTCCAGTGGAGGCAAGCACGGCTGTTGCTCATGGTAGCTTGGTGATTCAGGTCTGGATATTGGGGATCATGGGTGGAAGAGCCCATGCACATTTGCCCATCCAAAATCAAGGCCGTTTGGCAAGCAGTGCTTCCAAGATCTGAGGCCGCACTCCTGAAATTGCAAATACCAATGGCCAGACTGCATGAAAGCGGGCGCTGCTGTCCACATTCAGGTTTTGCACCGATCCACACAAACTCCAAGGCCACTTCGCCACTTTGATCACAACGCACATCGAAAGATTTGAGTGCGCCTGCATGGTGCTTGGCCAGCTTGAAGAGTCGGACCACCTGCAGTGAAGCCAGCACGACAGTCTATTGCGAGGCCGATTGAGCGCTGTAGCACCCGTGAATGATGTCGCCATTGGGGGCGTCTGTGCCAAAGTCCTATATGGAGGCCGCGGATTTTTTTTATCAAGCCGCAAGGACGACACCCCTCGAATGATACCACAGCTCAACCGCAACAAGCCACATCCTCAGCCCAAATCCATCATGCCCCCAGGTACGAAGCGCCACACAAAAGCACTTCTGTGACTGCAGATTGTAATGAATTCAGACGTGATAACGACATGAGCTCAATGAGCTAGTAAAGTTCAACACCATGTTACAGCATTGCAGTCAACTGCCTTCGCAACCAAGCCCGAACTCGGCTTGTTCGTGTCTCAATTCTTGCGCCCTGCCCCCAAACATGCGATGCCTCCAAGTGCCCTGCAAGGACGTATTGTGAAATCTACCATGCTCTTGAAGCGGCCCCTGGCAAATACTGCCCTCAACTCCACTAGAAATCATAATTTCCTGCGCGACTTGGCAACTTGACACTTGCGGCCTCCGCGGTGATGCGGAGGAGGCACAAGCCGAGAGGTTCACAACAAGCTACGGCAGATCCTCCCCGCCCTGCAACCCTGTAATTACTTGCTGTTCCATGTCAGTCTGCAAGGGGGTAAACGGCTCGGGTATGCGGCAAACTTGAACCTTTGCTTAGCTGAGGGGGTTGCAAGTACACCCGAACATTTCATCTTCACAACCCGAGCCGCATGTGTCTCAACAATGAGCATAGGTTTGTCAGCCAACGGAAAAAAGAGGGTGCCCTCCAACAAAGTTTAGCAAGTCCCCATGGAAAAGGCCTTCAAAGCTCAAACCCGGCGTGCCCCATCCTCCCAACCCAATTGTGGGTCCCTGCCTGTGTTGATTAACACGTAACATGCATGGGAAAACTCATACCATATATCACGTATCCACCGAGCCAAATCCTGGAAAAAAATTGAGGCCAACTCTTGGAGTTCGACACTTTTTTCATGTGGAACCCACCCAGAAAAAAAACACATGTTGGGTATTGGGTGCCAAAGCCAGGCGACTTCTTCCCCCCCTTTGGCTACCAAGAAGCTCGTGCCAGGCGCAGCACTCGCAAGGAGCTCACCGAGGCCAGAGCGAAGCCAAGGTAAAACGGAGCCACGGCCTTGAAGAGTGGCCATCCATCCGAAAGAACCAAGCTGATCCAAGCTTTGCGAAAGCGTCAAGGTGGCAAATTAAGGGTGTTGAGTTTTGCTCCGCGTATGTGGAATCAACCCCTTGACAGGACCATGTAGCAACAGCTGGGAATGGCCGCGGCGGGCTTCTGTTGAAGGTATTGGACGCGGTGGCTGGCATGGGATCCTCAGAGAATAGGCTGGTGCGGAATGCTTCTCGCTAAACGGCTGACGTGACTGGCACCCTTGCACGCGATTCATTTTTGTGCTTCTTCTTGCCACTTGGTCAATCTGGGCTCCTCAAGGGATCATTTTGAGGGATTCTTCGATTTTCTGTTGGTGTTCAATTCTTCAATTCTTCCTTCCATTTGGACCGGGTCAGCTGCCGGCTCCCTTTTGTGTGCATGTGCAGAAGGTTGGCCACACTCAACACGAGCAATTACTCCGGGGAGGTCATCTATCAAAGTGGAGCACGCTCGCATATTGCCAAGCAAACTCTGGAAGCCCTTCGAGCCTTGCCAACCGTCAACCCCTATGAGGTGTTGGCCAGTCTCAAAGAAACAAATGGCAGTCTCCCAAAATGCTTGGTGCGGCTCTCATATGGCTGCTTTCCTTTGGCGGTCCCTTGAAACACCATCCAAAAGGGGGCTCCAAATGGGTCGGCCATCTCCAGGCAGCTCGCCAGCACATCGATGATGTTCAACGGCATCCTTCCGGGTTGCAACAAGGAATGAGGCTTCCTCCCACTAAATACCGCGGATGGACAGAATCTTGAACCGGTTGAAATGGAACCCTTTGCATACTGGGAGAAGCCACAGACCAACTGCTGCAGGGCGTTGTCCAACAGACATTGCACCTGTGGGTGCGCACCGGCAGGATCAATGGCCTCTTAAAGGCGCCCCTTGTCAGGAGCCATGTTAGTTATAGGGCGGGAGAAAAACGGACTGAGAAGCAGGGCAAAGAATATGACCTGACGCCCTGAAGGCCACAATGCACTCAAGACTGCTGACACCAGCCTCAACCCATTAAATATCACTCTGAACCTGTTGCTGGGCTGGCAACCTCTGCGGTTTCATCTTTCTTGGTTGTGGTTGTGCATGATGTCCCTCGTGAGTAAGGGGATATGAAAGAGGCCCCAGGGAAAGCTGGTCCTGGCATAGCGCAGCGTCCGAGTCAATGGCGTAGGGCCCAAGCTCGGGTCGGAGTGGCAGGTGAGCAGTCGAACCTGATTCCATGAGGGGTTCAGCCGAGCGGAGAGCCCAGGCACTCTTTGAAGCTTTGTCACCTTTTCAGGGGGAGATGGGGCAATCCGAATCCGGGGTTGACCGATTCTCTGCTTCAGCTCACGTGCCATGGTGGGCACATGTGAGTTGCACTGAGGCCACTGCCAAGTACTCCAAGGTGAAGATACTGATGCATACCTTGCAACATGTCAGGGCGTAAGCGGCGTCCCCACATGAACTGGCTCAAGAATTCTAAGCACCATCCTCACGTGTGCCTTCCCAAAGCTAGCAATGCTGGCTAGCAAAGGCCCAAATGAATCTGCGAAAGAATCTCCCGGGGTTGTGTTCAAGGGTGTTCTCAGGGTGTTCTCTAGCTTTGCGGGAGTAACACCCGAGGCTCGAAGCCAGCATAACAGCCAGCATGACTGCAAGGTGACGTGTTGTGCCCACCCGTGCAGAATGGCGAAACGGAACTTCCACCTAGTGCCAGCCATGATGCTACCTCCAGGTAGTAGAAACTAGGGTCAGGCACCTGCGGATACATAAAGCCCAGCAAGGCCTTTACCGTGCAACATCCACTTGCCTCACTTTTTATGGAATGTGTGGGTTCCTCATCTGGCACACAGAATCTGTGCTGTGTTCATGCAGACTTCTTACGCAAGGACGTCCGGGTGCTTACTCAGACCTTGATGCAATCTAAACTTGCGGGCCCCTTGTGCTAACTGTCCAGAAAGCCTGGCAGACCGCGGGGGGCGCCAAATCAGGAATGCGCTTTGATTTTGAGGACTTTCGATCACGGGCCTTGCTCTTCATGCCACACCATCAACATGCCCCCCTCACATGGCAAATCAACTCACCCAAGGAATGCTGCCAAGGAATCTCAAAAACTAACAGGTGCTCAAACCACTCATTCATGTCGCCCCCCCAAAAAAGATCAATCACAAATCAGCCGGGGGCCACCGACTCAGCGAAGAAATCAAACGCGACGCTTCGGGTGAACCAACGAGCTGCTTGAGCGGTGCTACTCCCCCCCCTCAGTCCGTGATTTTGAAAGCAAGACTCGTGAGAACGGCATGTTTTCTCTTGAATTGGGGCGGTTAGAAGGGTCGTGGCGGGTGCCTATTTCATGGTCGGAACATGTTGGAACACCCATGAGTTGAAATGGTTACACCGCGCCTCAGGTAGTTGGACACCGATAAAATGCATGGGAATCATTGGGGAACAGGAGTCCGGAGCCTTCGGCCCGGCCAAGTTGCAAACTTCCAGTTGCTCCATTGGATTTCACCCGAGTGTGACACTTTTTGAGGTACCCCTTCCTTTTTTGCGGTTCTAAGGAAAACCAAAAGGACAATTGCCAAGTTGTTGATACCAAACAGGATCCGCCAAGCCAATCTGAATGCGTCGGGTTCCCTGAAAGGGGATTCCAAAAAACACCCATTTTGTGGATTATGCGGCACGTACGCACATGCCCATCCGTGCGGCACCGGCTCGCAGGCTTCTTTGGTAATTGGCTCGTGGGCCGCCAGCAGTTCATCGCAAAGCCCGGGCCGCTGTTGGAAGCCAGGCATGGACCTCTGTCTTCGTCTTCGGTTCAGGGGACTCGTCTGATACGTTCACAACAACTACATATCACATATCCGTATGGATATGTGCAGTCTGTGCCGCACAGTGAAAGTACTGGAATGTTGTACCTCCACAGCCTGCTGGCCGATTGTTGGTTCGAAGCTCGCGGCCAAAATGTACTATATACGACCTCCTGAAAAGACTAGCTGCAACAAAAAAAGACGCAGCCCCTACCCTCCCAATTACTGACATGGCGCCTGATAGGGAGTCCAAAGAGGGCATGGGTTGTTCAGGTGGGTTCCAACTGGTGCTACGTGTGAATCCAATGAGGGGCTCCTTGTCCTCTTGGAAATAAGAAAATAGGAAACAGCAAACCGCAAAGGGTCAAGCAAGCGTTGGATGTTCTTGCTGCACGAATGCGATCAGCGTGTGACTATCCAATGCCAAAATTGGCTTCAGAATCAGCGGCTACATGGGAGTAACTTCCAATTGGGGACCCTGTGGCAGACGTCGCTAACATTCGTGAGCTATCTCCAACCATGTTCGAGTGTGCTCCCCATTGAAACCCATCACCAAACAGCCAATGACACTGCAAATGCCACTGCCGGAGTCAGCGTTTGCATGATAGTTGTGCGTCTACCTCAGCCTCAAGATCAACAGATTAGCCTACTGTCAAGCGGTGCTGCAAATGCCCAAAATTCCAGGAAACGAACCTTAAACGCATAAGTGGGGAAACCACTGCATGACTTTCAGCCTTTTAATCGTTGTCCCAAACCTGAAGGCATCACTAGTGTTTGCAGTTGGTGGGCGAACTGAACTGAAATCCATCTTGGCTCCTTGTGGCTTCAACCGCAGGCTGCGCTCGCTGGAAAGGATTGATGCTGCCCAGGTCACTCTAGGATGAAGGTGGCCGTGCTGACCAGGATGGCAGTGATGATGAAGGCCGAAATGACCTCGCTGAAGCTTTGAGAGGTCAGTGGCAACAGCCGGACATTTTCTGCACTGGAATGGCTAACTCCAGCACAAAACGCAACTGTCACTGCCTGAATCAATGACAGCAGCAGCCACAAGCACAACAAAGCGACTGCAATTCACGCTGGTCAAATGTCTGATCTAAAGTGCCCCCTCCTCGCGCATTGTCAAGTCACCTTTCCAATCAGGAAGGCTTCGGGGTCATCGAGCACCACGAAAATACACCTGTGCCATTTGGGCGATGGAGCACTTGTCACTTGTCCCTTGTCCAAACGGCAAGGGAATGAGAGAACACTGTTTCGGAACGTTTCGGGACTTGGACAATCGGAGACAGTTTCGAATCAAAGCAATCAATTCCATCAATCGACCCTTTTCCTCTTCCTAGTGCCTTTCCAGACCTCAGACTCGCCTGCCTCGCCTGCTCCACTCCATCCCCTTGGTGGGGAAGAACGTCGTCCTCCGCTGAGGCGCCGTTTCCTGATGCCTCGCCATGGCGCCAGATGAAGTGTACGAATTGGGATCCAAACAATTGGCTAGGTTTCGCACGCTTTCCCTGCGAACGCCACGCAAAAACGCGGTGCTGAATTTTGAGACACCAGCATGTGTCTTCATAAGCTTTGCAATGGGCTCTTCTGCATCGTTTCAGCCAAGCAACACGACCTCAGGAGTGCCGCCCGTCTCCCCAATGTCCTGCAAAACAGGGCTATCATGTGCTCAATCTTCGCCTCAAATAAAAAACATCCTCAATAGTCAGGGCAAATAAGTACTGGAATGATGCAACCATACCTAACTTGGAAACCACATTTGGCCCCGTTTCAGGTTCGGCCCATCTTTGCTTCTTTGCATTCCCAAACACCGATTCAACTCGCATACCAAATTAACACTAGAGTTTAAATTCTTGGGAAGCATAAACAAGCTCATGAAATGCATTAGCAAGGTTGTTGTGATGACAGTGTGTTTTTGGGAAACACTTTGCCATCTTTCTGGGCCTGGTTGACCTTCCTACGTGAGGCCGGGTCATTGATCTGGTGCCAACATGATCCCAGCAGCTCGCTGTCTCACAGGAGGCGCACGTCATTGATTGCAACTTGCAATTGTACAGTCTCGCGGTGACAAAGGACAACAGCACGCCGGCAGGGTTTGCTCTCCTTCATCGCGCTCGCATTTGGTGTGTCTGGCAAGTCCGGGAAGTCACCTCACTCACCCTGCTTGCCAACATGCAATGCAAATATCCAGCAGCAAGAAGCACCTAGCAAACTGCCTCCGAACCAATGTACACGATGAAGCAAAAGAGCTCCGGTACTTTGTAAGCAGGAACCCCTTGCATCACTCAGCGGTTCGGGATGGGGAGTCCCACATGCACAACTAGGGGACTTGCCACTCGGGTGACGTAGTGACATGACATCATCACGTTTCTGAGCAGTGCTATTACCATCATAGATGCCAGGCCTCTTGTGCTCACACTTTTTCTTGGCTTCACCGGTTTCTCTGGCCAATTGACAAACTGCCACCCCATCCTAATGCGCATCCGCTTGTTCCAGCCGTGTGGCTTAAGGAGGGAACTCGGCCGTCTGAAGCTTCTTGAAGCTGACCTGTGGCTGGTAGTGTCATATGGCATTGCAGGTTGAGGTGTCGACTGATGTCAAGTGGCTCGAGGGCATAATCATGGTCTTTGCCCCTCTAGGTCAAGAAGGCAAGCTGCCTTTGCTGTTGCGTCATTACTCCGTGGCTGTGGTTCTGGTTGCTGTCGTTGCTGCTGCTGGTGTTGCGCTGCTTTCATCGTCTTGCTGTTGGTTTGTCGGACGTTGTATTGTTGTTGTCTGTTTGTTCTGTGTCTCACAGCTAGCCGGGCAAACCCAAAGCACGGTTCTGCGCAAGTTTCATATGCGCATCTCAAGCAATGGCAACAACAAAAGCTCCTGCAAACAGCTGCCGATGGAACCCCTGCAAATTGGCAAAGTTGCGTGGTGCATGCCCAAACATGCCCAGAACCCAACAAATTCAACATTATTAAGTGTATAGATAGAGATATACTGTATATCTAGAGATCTGTTCAAACGCACATATGCATACAACAATCTTAAAGGCATTGCATCATTGAATATTTGCGAGCTCACTCAATGCGGGCAGCCCCGCCTAGGGAAGCTAGGGAAGGCCGCCGCTCAGCGCCGACCAGCAGAGCTTGCATTCGCCGGTACGCCTAATGAAGCAGCGGAGTCCCTGTTAGAGGTAAACGTCAAGTGGGCCATATCCAACCATGAAACTCTGGGAACTTGTGGTAAATAAGAGGGTTCCTCTGCGCCTTGCCAAATTTACATATTTTGGGAGTCGACTGTGTCAGCAGGCAAAGAACACGAAGAACATCCTCAAGCAGCGGAGTTGCGCAGGTGTCCGGCCCATCATTTGGAGCACAGGTGCTCCCACAAGCAAAATGCACGCTGCTCATAGAAAAACACACTCCAACAAGACCAGTGCATCGTTGGATGCAAGGCACAAGAGGCCATCAGGTTTTTCTTCGATAGCACGGTGCAAGAAAAGAACCTCGGTGTATCACGACAGAGTCTTGACGGGAGAGAAGTGGCTTGAAGTATAGCTGATGGGCTGGCGTTTTGCCAGTCCAACGGCAAGTTTTGCACCAACCTTCATGGAACCACCTGCATCAACAGAAAGCAAAAACATGGAAAGAGACCATCTATCACTTCTTGCATTTTGCCTCAACACTTCGGTATCCGCCACATGTAATTAGATGTGATTCCCCAGGCTCTATCCCACCTGGCCTGCTTTCGAAGCCTCTCATGTCGCCGGGACCATTCCTCCAAACCTGAGACGGTGAAGCCCAAAAATTGCAGTTCCCTGGGGCCGCGTCTTGGGGGCACTCATGTAGAGCTGCAAATTCGACCCATGCAGAAAAAAACGGCCTGCAGTAAACCAACAATCAAGTCGGTGAGTGCGCTTGAATTTTTGTTTACCCGCGTCAGCAATGATGTGAGCGGCTGGCTAAGTTCTGATGGCGGGTGATTTCTGGATGCTCTGTTGAGAATCTTGCTGCCACGCAATTTGGCCAATGGCGCGACAAGAAAACTCACCAGGTCATGCTGAACATCACAGGCCTGAAGAGCACCTGGGGATTCCTCTGAACACAACGGGTCTAACAGAAGCGTCATGTCCGGTTGAGAACATCCCAGGCTTGATTCCGCTTCAGTGCGATTCTAGCAGAAGACTAAACACGTGTATTACAATTGTTGGCCTGTTCAGCTCCAGCTCAGCCAAGCATCTATTCTGCTGCTGCGCCGCATGCCTCCGCAAAGAGGACCTGGCGACTTGCGGCCAAAGCGGGGCGTGAGCGCTTGCCTTTCAAGCAACGGCTTCCTGGCCTCACGGCTGAAGGAACATGCATTTCACCAGCCAGGGGTGATGTCCTCAGCGAACCAGGGGTCAAATGCATTTCTGGAATGCAGAAGGTTCAAGTGTGGATTGCCCTGGATTTCAATCAAGGTACTCAGAGACATTTGCCTTTGGGCTCGCGCTGTCCATGTAAACTTCATGCGCGCTATTGCACAATCAGGAAAGCGTGAGCGGCTAAACAAGCCTTTGGGGAGCCTTACGCAGTTGCACCTCATCGCATCCAAAATTGAGGTGAATCAACATGCGATCTTGCACGCGTTGAACACTCCGCATGTACTTTGTTCGCATCCACCGACTGCTGACTGGGCCCAGGGGCGGGCTGTGGCCATCCAGCACCAGCAGCTCCAAGCCCTCTGGCTCCTGGCCGGGCTTGTCACAGGAAGCTGGGCATCTGGCAACATCCCCACATCAAGTGCCGAGAGCCTGCTGATGACATGGCGATGGGATGCTTATGTTTACCAGTCTATGCATGTGAAGGCCGTGAATAGCATTCGGACTTCGAGGGCGGGTGTCAACTTTCAACCCAAGGGCACCTTGCAGTGTGCATCCGGTGCTGTGACGGCTGTGACGCATTGAATCTGCTAATTAATCTGCTGCTCAGTTGCTTGGCAGGGCCTATGAAGAAGGAACGCCTTTTCTGACTACTTTGCCTACAGGTCCGCAAGTTGCAGCCTGAATGCACTACAAATGCGCGTGCCGTTGCTAGACGAAAAACACTGCTCCATGATGTTACACCTCCTTTATTAGTCGCAATTCAGGATCTTGTGACTGTTTTGGGGGCCTCAATTGCAGCATGTGTCCACGGGAAAAAAAACCATCTGATCTTGTCTGGCTTGGCTGGACAAAGACTCCTAAAAACAAATAAATAAATAAATAGAAACATATGGGCCAAACAAACTTGGCAAAGAAGTCGAGCAACAAACAAGAGGAAAATGCATCCGGGCAAACATAAGGATATTTTTTAAAAGTAGTCCCAAGTCTAGGATAACATCGCTACGAAAAAGCGCGCGCAACCAGTCACACAAAGGGGGTTGCCCACAAGGGGCGCTGATCCTCCTTCATGTCCAACGGCTTCTTGGGTTGCTGAAATTGTTAGACTCAAGCCTTAGCCTTTTACTTTTAGGGTGGTTCACCTTACCAAGCTCTTCCCAGCTCAAAGGCTAAAGGCCTTGGATCTAGGAAGTTCGTTTTGCCAATGGCCCTCAAACCATCAAATTTAAGATAACTTCTTTACCAAAAAAAAGTATGGGCAAACAGTCACACAAAGGGGGTTGTCCAAAAGGGGCGCTGATCCTCCTTCATGTCCAACGGCTTTTTGGGTTGCTGAAATTATTAGACTCAAGCCTTAGCCTTTTACTTTTAGGGTGGTTCACCTTACCAACCTCTTCCCAGCTCAAAGGCTAAAGGCCTTGGATCTAGGAAGTTTGTTTTGCCAACAGCCCTCAAACCATCAAATTTAAGATAACTTCTTTACAAAAAAAAGTACGGGCAAACAGTCACACAAAGGGGATTTCCCACAAGGGGCGCTGATCCTCCTTCATGTCCAACGGCTTTTTGGGTTGCTGAAATTATTAGACTCAAGCCTTAGCCTTTTACTTTTAGAGTGGTTCACCTTACCAGCTCTTCCCAGCTCAAAGGCTAAAGGCCTTGGATCTAGGAAGTTTGTTTTGCCAATGGCCCTCAAACCATCAAATTTAAGATAACTTCTTTACACGAAAAGTACGGGCAAACAGTCACACAAAGGGGGTTGCCCACAAGGGGCGCTGATCCTCCTTCATGTCCAACGGCTTTTTGGGTTGCTGAAATTATTAGACTCAAGCCTTAGCCTTTTACTTTTAGGGTGGTTCACCTTACCAAGCTCTTCCCAGCTCAAAGAGTAAAGGCCTTGGATCTGGGAAGTTCGTTTTGCTCAAACCATCAAACTTAAGATAACTTCTTTACACAAAAAGTACGGGCAAACAGTCACACAAAGGGGGTTGCCCACAAGGGGCGCTGATCCTCCTTCATGTCCAACGGCTTTTTGGGTTGCTGAAATTGTTAGACTCAAGCCTTAGCCTTTTACTTTTAGGGTGGTTCACCTTACCAAGCTCTTCCCAGCTCAAAGAGTAAAGGCCTTGGATCTGGGAAGTTCGTTTTGCCAATGGCTCTCAAATCATCAAATTTAAGATAGCTTCTTCACAAAAAAAAAGTACGGGCAAACAGTCACACAAAGGGGGTTGCCCACAAGGGGCGCTGATCCTCCTTCATGTCCAACGGCTTTTTGGGTTGCTGAACTTATTAGACTCAAGCCTTAGCCTTTTACTTTTAGGGTGGTTCACCTTACCAAGCTCTTCCCAGCTCAAAGGGTAAAGGCCTTGGATCTAGGAAGTTCGTTTTGACAACGGCCCTCAAACCATCAAATTTAAGATAGCTTCTTCACAAAAAGTCGGGCAAACAGTCACACAAACGGGGTTGCCCACAAGGGGCGCTGATCCTCCTTCATGTCCAACGGCTTTTTGGGTTGCTGAAATTATTAGACTCAAGCCTTAGCCTTTTACTTTTAGGGTGGTTCACCTTACCAAGCTCTTCCCAGCTCAAAGGGTAAAGGCCTTGGATCTAGGAAGTTAGTTTTGCCAATGCCCCTCAAACCATCAAATTTAAGATAACCTCTTTACAAAAAACAAGTACGGGCAAACAGTCACACAAAGGGGGTTGCCCACAAGGGGCGCTGATCCTCCTTCATGTCCAACGGCTTTTTGGGTTGCTGAAATTGTTAGACTCAAGCCTTAGCCTTTTACTTTTAGGGTGGTTCACCTTACCAACTTACCAAGCTCTTCCCAGCTCAAAGAGTAAAGGCCTTGGATCTGGGAAGTTCGTTTTGCCAATGGCTCTCAAATCATCAAATTTAAGATAACTTCTTTACACAAAAAGTACGGGCAAACAGTCACAAAGGGGGTTGCCCACAAGGGTCCCTGATCCTCTTTAATGTGACTGTTTTGGGGTTCCCCTTGAGTGTCTAGCACTGGGAAGCTGAGAGCCAGCCTTGGCAACACTAAAGTAGACTTGGCAATGTTAACATAGGTGCTGGGAATCTGAGAGTCAGCCTTGGCAATCCTAAAGTCGAATTGGCAATACTAAAGCAAGCACTGGGAATCTGAGAGGGGGCCTTGGCAATACTAAAGTAGAATAAGTACCGGGAATCTGAGAGTCAGCCTTGGCAATACTCAAGTAGAATTGGCAATGCGAAAGTAAGTACTGTCCCTCCCAGACCCCCAGGATTTTGCTTAAAGAGGGTCCAGCTGACTGGTTCCACTCCTAGCGAGGGGGGGGGGTGTAAAGAGGGTCCAACATTAACATCCAAACAATTGCTTGTGGCACAAACTGCCGTCAGGGCTGCAGAATGGAAGTGGGCAGGAAAAACCGTTTGCCTCCGCCCTCAATTGCCATGGCGCGTCCTCGCTCTGACCATTCGCGGTGCTGCGAATACCTTGGAATAGGGTTCACTCCCGCAGCATGAAGCTTCCCAGCGTCAAACTATGATTGGAAACGCATGAGCGAACACATTGCCTGAAGGCTGGCACCCGGTCGTCCCAAGCGTCGCCTATTTTGCACGGCGCATTGATGAGCCACGCAGGTCTGTCTACTTTGTGCTAGGTTGTGCCTGCACGTCACAACTTCTGCAACAGAGGCACGCCCTATAAAGACGCCCCTGGTTGGGTTGCTCAAACATCCTAATCCGCAACTTGGTGGGACTTTGTGGCACACCACTTCCATCAAGGGAAGCCGCAACCATCTGCAATCAGGGATTTGGAGAAACCCAGCCTCGCAGTGATGTCTAAATCGGCTCAAGAAATCTCACGGTGAGGTCGCATATCCGTTGCTGCCGGCCGTCATCTCGGACACGGTCTTGACAAGGCCACGTGGGCGATCCACGGCATTGCCGCGCAACACGCCCATGATGTAGGCCAAAAGTTGCAAAGGAAGGACTGCCAGGAGTGGCATTAAATACTCATGGGTCTCAGGAACTCCAATGACCTTTGCCGCCAAAGAAATCCCGCTCACCCACCTTAGGCCCACCTTACTAGAAAACTGCTTCATGAATCAAACACAGGCACAAACGAGTGAATACCCCAATTGCACCTGGAAGTGATGTCTCCTACCTCCTGCTGAGCACCAGTGACTAGGCGCATTTGAAACTATATCACCCCAGCCGCCAAACAGCACGGCCAAAGCAGTGGCACAAAACGGCCACACCAAAATTAAGCACAAATTGGACAAACAGCTTTCAAGGCCAAGTCGCATATTCGCAAAGCTGCTCCAGCTCATCGTTGTACTTCTCAGTGATAGCGATAGTGGCGCCATTTCTCGCCTTGACTTCCTCGATGTTGGCCTTGATCTTCTCATAGGTGGCATCCGCCCTTGGGCACACGACCACCACCGGCATGAATTCATCGATGAGGGCGATGGGCCCGTGCTTCATCTCCGCGGCTGGGTAGCCCTCGGCGTGGATGTAGGCCAGCTCCTTGCACTTCATCGCCCCCTCCAGCGCCACAGGGAAGTTGAAGCCCCGCCCCAGGAAGATAAAGTTCCTTTGGGAAGGGAACAAAACGGGAGCAAAACCGAAGAAATCCAGAAAGCACTGAAGGAACGCAACCTTGTTGTGTGATGTATTGAGATATATAATGATACAGCGGCGTCTATGGTTGAAGGTATCGGCCCCTTAAGCGAGTCGTCGCGACACGACTCTTCCAAACGCATTACATGTTCAAGAAATCAAGCTAAACCTGCAGGTTGAATGATCATGCCACTGGGAACTGGGAATGAGAAACAAACATCAAAAACACGCGAAGCTGAACAACCGCAGCCACTTCAGACTGCTCCATGATTGACATCCCAATTTTCACACAAGGAGCAGTCTGCGCTGCACAAACGCAGCTAGGACGTAGGCAAAACACCCATTAACTTTCCGAGCACTATTACACAATGGGCTTTCCCACCCCCTTCCAAGCCATTCACAACAAAACCAGGTGTCAAACGGATGGTCTGCAAAAACCATGAGTATCACCGATTCGGGCAACGAAACAACTAGCAGCTTAGCCCTGGGTGCAAAAGGGTAGTGATCTTTGCGAGCTTCTGGGCGAGCACGTTCTGGCAGCCGATGTCCCACAAAGGGCACTCTCCTATGCCAATGGGACGATCGTTGGAGGTCTCAGTGACGGGTTTCGCCTCCTTCTCCAGGACCTCCTGCCTTGACTGGACCAACCGACCCACAAACCGGGCTCTTCAAAATTTGGGATCCCAAATCCTCTGCCAAAACAAGGGAAAACACTACCATCTGGCACAAGGATTTGGATTTGTTTAAAACAGCACAAGGAAAAGCACGAAAAGGATCAAACTGGTAGGCTAATGCTGGCAATGTGGCATGCTGTCCGGCAGCTCCTGCAACCGCCTCACCTCAGCTTTCAAATATCACACATGCCTCACAGTCTGACGTGCCAAGTCAAGCGGCAAACTCTGACATCTCGGCCTCACCCATGGTGCCGCACTCCCTTGCAAGTGCCAGGCTCAGCAGCTCAAACATGAAGCCTGAACAGGGAGGTTGCAGTCAGTAGTGCCTTCAACAGTATGGAGCTACAAGAATTTAGTGGTCCTAACGGGCACTCTCTGCGGTGACTTGCCATCACTTAGGCTAGTAAATCAATGGTCAAATCAATGCTTTCAATCGACTCTGTTCCTTGCTCCTGGCAACCACGGCCGACCCACTCCAGGCAAGTTTCTGGGGACTATCTCCAGTGTTCTTTTATGTGGAGCCATGATTGCAACGCGGAAAGGTGCATGCCATGGTTGGGACCACTTCTTCGTGCCTGTCTAAATTCTCCACCACCCCCCCGAGCAAAAGCGAGTTTCACGATTGGGCTTGCAGTTTGTAGGCCGGCTCCATCAACCGAATCAACTTGGCTGGCCCCACCTGTGGCAGAGAAACTCTTTGTGGCAGCGACGCCAATCTCTGGGCCAGCTTGAACATCGATCACGAAGTCGCATTCCTTCCGGTGGGTGCGGGCAACAGTCAAACTGGAGGGGACTGTTCTTCTTTTTGCCGGTGCCTTCGCATACACTGTTCCCGTGGCCAGTGGCCACCGTAGAACCACATGAATCATTCCACAGCTGCTGCACTAAGGGTCCAAATTCCCCCTTTGTCAACGCTCCCTGAGAAAATCAGCGGCTCAAACCGGAAAGCAGCATCCAGCAAGGCCAATTAACGCGTACCTCCTCTTACTCACCTGGGTCTCGAAATCACAAAGGAGGGACATGGCATGAGGCGTGCTCAGCAGCGAGAAATATACATATATATATATAATTATGGGCTTGTATTTTTTTAGGGTGGCCGGGCGGGAAGGTTTGAGTACGGGGTATGATTCGCAGGTATGATTCGCGGGTATGATTCGGGGTATGATTCGAGGGTATGATTCGCGGAAGCAGAAGCAGCAGTAGTAGTAGTAGTAGCAGTAGTCGCCGAAGTAGTAGTACTAGTAGTAATGTTGTAGTAGTAACAATAGTAGTAGTAGTAGTAGCAGTAGTAGTAGTAGTAGTAGTAGTAGTAGTAGGTTAGTAGTAGTAGTAGTAGTAGTAGCAGCAGCAGCAGCAGCAGTAGTAGTAATCCGTTCCCCCTATTAATAAAGGTCTCCCTAATAATAAATATTTGTTTCGGAAGTCCCAAATCCGGGAATACTACTTTTAGAATAGCCAATACTAAACCAATTCTAAAGTAGATATTTTCCTGCCCGTACTCAAATCCAGCCCCATTAGGGGGACCCCGGGGGCACGTTTCCTTTACTACGGCTGTACTACAAAGTTGCGACTTTCGAGCCAGAGCTCCGGGAGCACGTTTCCTTTACTACGGTTGTACTACAAAGTTGCGACTTTCGAGCCAGAGCTCCGGGAGCACGTTTCCTTTACTACGGTTGTACTACAAAGTTGCGACTTTCGAGCCAGAGCTCCGGGAGCACGTTTCCTTTACTACGGTTGTACTACAAAGTTGCGACTTTCGAGCCAGAGCTCCGGGAGCACGTTTCCTTTACTACGGCTGTACTACAAAGTTGCGACTTTCGAGCCAGAGCTCCGGGAGCACGTTTCCTTTGAGAACCTGCCCTCCAAAACCTGCCCTCCAGAACCAGGGGACCCCTAATAATAAAAATTGTTTTGCAGGCCGGGTATTTTTTTATTAGGGGGGGGGGGGCGTCGTTTATTATTAGGGGGAAGGGATTAGTAGTAGTAGTACTAGTACTAGTAGTCGTAGTAGTAGTAGTAGCAGTAGCAGTAGTAGTAGTAACAGTAGAAGCAGCGACTGTGGTGGCGCGGAAGCTTTAAAAAGACTTGGCGCTGGCCTTGGCAAGGCAAGTTCGTTGCGCGGGTATGATTCGGGTATGATTCGCGGGTATGATTCGGCTAGGTGCAAAAACGGCACTGATTACAAACTTGTAGTAGCTGTGGTAGTAGTAGTAGTAGCAGTTGCAGAAGTAGTGGCAGCAGCTGTAGCATAAGCAGCAGCGGCTGTAGTGGTGCGGACGCTGTGAAAAAGACTTAGCACTAGCCTTGGCACGGGAAGCTCTCATTGTCCGGCTATGATTCGGGTATGATTCGCGGGTATGATTCGACTAGGTGCAAAACAGCACTGATTACAGACTCAGAATGATGTATGTGGTAGTACTGAGTAGTAGCAGCAGCAGAAGCAGGAATAGTAGTAGTAGTAGTAGTAGTAGTAGTAGTAGTAGTAGTAGTAGTAGTTGTAGTCGTAGTAGTAGTAGTAGTAGTAGTAGTAGTAGTAGTAGTAGTAGTAGTAGTAGTAGTAGTAGTAGTAGTAGTAGTAGTAGTAGTAGTAGTAGTAGTAGTAGTAGTAGTAGTAGTAGTAGTAGTAGTAGTAGTAGTAGTAGTAGTAGTAGTAGTAGTAGTAGTAGTAGTAGTAGTAGTAGTAGTAGTAGTAGTAGTAGTAGTAGTAGTAGTAGTAGTAGTAGTAGTAGTAGTAGTAGTAGTAGTAGTAGTAGTGGCAGTGGCAGTGGTAGTGGTAGTATTGGGTAGCGCTGGTGGTGGTTGTTGTGGAGACAGTGAACAACACAAAACGGTAGAAGAACAGTAGCATCTTGCAGCATACGTTTTAAGGGGTATGATTCGGGGGTATGATTCGGGGTATGATTCGGGGGTATGATTCGGGGAGGTCCCACCTTCTGCCTTTTGAAGCAACTCAACACACAAAAAAAGGACAAACCCATATATGCATTTTGTGCGAAACCCTTGACTTTGGCTCCAAATTTGGCCGGTCCTTGGCCAAGGTAGAAGATGGGTTGTTCACCACGGCGGCTGTGAGCAGCTTGTTGCCCTGAGGTCCCTTGCGTACCTCACGGAGGCTTTCCACTGCATCAGTTGTTTCGCCGGACATGGAGACCACAAAGACCACGTCGCCCGCACGCAACGTCGGCTGGCGATATCTAAACTCGGAGGCGTAGTGTGCCTCGACCGGTATCCTCGCCATGTATTCCTCGATGCCCCAAATCTCTTGCTGTCAGCTCAACAGATCAGCACAAAGCAAACACCACTGACTGCCCCACAAAACAAACAAAAATAGTAACACATCGAGCAACAGCAAAGAGCAAAGAAAAATAGCTTGCAATTCTCCACCAAACTTCAATTAGGTACTCTGAAAGTAGTGCTGCATGCCAGGATGTACCCGAGCCAATCACCAGGATCCTGCAACAGCATGTGAGCAGCTCAAGCAGAAGCAAACCGCACCATCGGCCGAATATCGGCCAGAATAAGGCAACACAAGTGAGCACTGCTGGCAACCCTGTACTACGGATTCGGGTGTGAACATTGCGGTTGACGATCAATAATCAGCACTCTTGCGTTTGTCAGCTTTGTGCTTGACCCCTTTGCCAGCTTTAAGAACAAATGCCCCCGCTGATCGACAAGCGTCCTGATCCCATGGCGTTTCCATTTTGCAAGGCCGTAAGGAAGGCAAACTCGTCAACAGCAGCGACCTCCCCAACATCACAATTGTTTGAGTTTACCCTACTCCAAATGCAGCAATGATCCAGGTCAAAAGGGTTTAGAACCACGTGGGAACTGTTTCAATTCAAGACCCGCTGAAACCCACACCTCAACCTGTTCGAGCAGGGGCATTGCAGCCATTTGGCTGACCAGGGCAGTTCTCATCATTGAGATGGGCCCACTTCAATACGGCTGAGGGGGTCCAGCTGCCAGCTTGGTAAACCTTCTTGTTCAATCAAAGTGTCGTACAAGAACGACCTAGCTTCACGCAAAGGAGTCCAGCTTTTCTTAGCATCGGCTTGAGTATTGGTCAAGCCTTGGCTGAGCAAACAAGAGCCGTTCTGTTTCGGGTGCATGAGAAACAGTTCTTCCTCAGGCATGGAAGTGCCCCAGCCAGCTGGCGTCGTTGCCCAAACCTCGCTTTGCCTTCCCTGAACCCTGCCTGTTGCTGAAGGCCTCCGCCATCCGAGCCTGGGACGCCTTGGCCATGAGCTCCAGCGGCGTCTGACCTGCCAACCCGTGGCCCGCTGGCAGCGCCGCGCGCAGCCCCGGGATCTCCACGCTGCTGCCTTCAAAGGTCCCTTTCCCTGCATGAAAAGCTAGCGGAAGATGGAAGATTGACGCCTTTCAACAAGAGCCGCCAAACAAGCAACCAACAACGAAAACTAAGGTCCGACCACCGCTCCCGTTCATCCCTACATACATCCATGATGCATCCGTCTGTCCGTCGATCCATCCAAGGATTTAGGCATCCAGGATCCCTTGCCCATGGGGCCAGCAAAGCAGCGAGCAAAACAGCAAGCAAGCCAGCAAGCAAGCCAGCAAAATTGCCGCACTGTGGATGACTTGGATTACCCTCCCAGCGTGGTGAACGAATAGAGTTTGTCACGTGCCTTTCAGATGGGCTTGCAGTAGCTTCCGAAGCACATCCTCAGGAGACCAACATGAGATGACAGGCTTGAAGTTCCGCCCAGAATACTTGTCAAGTCAAAAGACAACCTGCAGGCCCCTCGCTTAGAATGCCTAGAGGGGAGCCAACGGACGCGGCGAGGCGTTGCTCTTAGCTTGCTTGCAGTAACGCACAGCCACTGCAATACGAAAGAAGCACTAGCACTAGGCAACGAGTCGACAAGGCTTTCGCAAGGTGCAAAGCCCGATTTTCTTTTTGCTGGAGGTCTTGAGTCAACAACTGGAGCTACTTGGCCACAAGCTAGTATGCAGCGGCAAATGATCACGGTTGACCCAGCTACTGTTGGACGGTCAATGCTCCGTGTTCAGCCGCCATCCCTTCAGAATTCTGGCCCCCAAACAAACAAGAGAATGAACACAAGCAATGTTCTATGCCTGCTGCTCCGCTTCTTAGCTTGTTGCCCCGGAATTGGAAATCCAAGTCACTTTGAGTTTCTACTGCCACAACGATCCGTTGAGCGAAGAAAAAGAAAGTAATGCTGCAAGCCAAAGCTGCGAAAATGCTAGGCTCCTTTCTGCCAGGCATCCGGGGTCTCCCAGATGTCTGTAAGCATAGTCTCGGTGCCCACCCTGTTGAAGGCCTGCACTGGCGCCTTGATCTGCCCTGCCGCCATGGCCGCCATGGGACCGAAGCCCTTTCCGCAAGCCACTCAGCCCAGCTGCGGCTCAAAGAATCAAGGCGTGTGGTAAATAAATGCTTACTCATTAGGAAGTCGTGGCAACATTTAACAAACACAAGCATCACCTTGCATGGAGCTTCCAGGAACCTTCATGCCCACATCTAGTCTAGCAAAATCAAGTTGAATAGTCGCATGAAGGATACGCTGCCTGTGCTTGACAACTTCAAAGTGGGTGGTGGCAAAGGCAGCACCGCTTGCACGACCCTGAGCCCACACCTTTCCATGATGTGTGGCAACGTCTTCACGAGCGTGTCAACCAAGCAATTAGAGCAACGCACGGCATGCTTCCTCTCACACAGCATGGGTCCACATTGGTAACCACAGGCCAGTCTCAAAAACCATGAATACGTATTCAACATGCTGTAAGCTTGCTGGCTCTCAGGCAGCTGGCTGACAGAACCTTCCAATCGTTGCCAAAACCCAAGTATGGTTTAGTGGCCTTCCCTTTGTTCCAATTCAACAAAATAGCTGTGCTGCAAACTTGGAGCCTTCAACTTATATGTCCCTGGGGGCCGACAGGATCTGATTTGCCGAGGCTGCTGTCCACCATTGGCGGGAGGCCGCCAGGAGACGCCATGCTCAAAGAGTCCCTCACCAGTTGTTCCAGCAGCATCTGGCCCTGGCATCGAGAACAAAAAGAGCTTTATATGCACCATACCTCATGGGGCGGGATACGGTTTTCTCTTCAGGTTCCATCGCAGTCTGCTTGTGGCTCATGGCTGGGGAAGGGAGAACTTCCATGTAGCCAAACCCGCGTTTTGTCAAACTTGTCTGATACAAGTTGGTCCCAAAGCAAGGCCTCAACAAAAACAAGCGATTTGCTTAGCGCACGGTTTGATTTCCGATTTAATGATGGGACTCAGAATTGAACAAATAACACTCCATGATGTACCTCACGCCTGTGATTCGCGTTTCAGGTGGAGGGATGGCTCGCAACACAGCACAAGCAATGCCACCAAAAAAAAGAGAGAAGAAGGTGCAAACAAGCGTGTGGTGCATTCTTACCTGAAAGCTGAGCGCAAAAACATCTTGGCGGAAGCTGGCCGCAAACACCCGTGGACACAAAGTGTGAAGTTGGCTGAGTGCTTCAATTGATGGTGTCCTGCCTCTATCGCTCGAGCCTCCTCTCGCGCTATCCATTGCCTCGGTCACGTGTCTGTTCGCCAAACTCGCAACGCGACATCATGTGATCCGACCAATCGGTCTGACCATGCAGGTGCTCGCCTATAATTCAATCATCAGACTAAGGTTGCGCCCCTCTTCCATTGGCAATTGCAACAGCCCAAGCCAATCACCTCAGGTTTGCTGCGCATGCAGCCAGGGCGCAATAGTTGCTCACTTTGGCTCACCTGCACTTGATTTTGCTATCCCTGCCATGCAAATCTGCATGCCGCACTGCAACCCCCGAGGAAATCGCGAAACCGGTCTCGAGTGGAAAAGCAGCGCCTGATGCTCTTGCAGTGTCTGCGATAGCTCTTTTCCTACACGAAGAGGTGACACCTGCGGCAGGCTGACAACCCAGTGTGGGACAAACAAGTCCAAGTGAGAAGCCACCTGAAGTTGCATGCCCCTGTCGGCGTAGGTAAGCCCAGCCCAGAACAGGGACTTTCACGGGGTTCAGGTACAGCAAAGTCTTTGCCATCACCTGAAGCAAGCTGTGAGCCTCGGACCTTTCGAGAGCACAAGGCGCGAACTGCCTCCCTGCGCCATGCCCTCCGTACACTTGCAGATGTTTTTTCCCCAACAGCTGAAAGCTTTGGGGTCTCAGCCCAGATAGGCTCCGGGGTGGTGCGGGGCGGCCCTGAGGTAAGGTTCCACGAGGGTTCCACGAAGGTTCCACCAGGGTTCCACTAGGGTTCCACCAGGGTTCGACGAGGTTCTGCGGTGGTGCGAGCACTAAAACGAGCACGGCATGCTGTTGGGGATATCACCTGAGCTTGTTTCAGCTCCCGTTCCGCAAACTTGGCCACCTTGAGGCTGACCACCCTCACCGAACAATGCGTTCTTGAAGGCTGGGTCCATCCGGGGAAAGCCCTTTTTGGATACTTGGCCATTAGGTGGCTTCCCAGCTTTGAGGAAAACCTGCGCGTCGATAAATCTAGACTTTTAGGAACCGTATTTGAGAAAGTCGGATCGAGCAAAGAAAAAAATGAGTTGTCCAAGAAAGGAGCAAGCACCGTTTTGGCCGCAAACAAAGTGTTCAACGTCTTTTTGTGTTACAAAGCAATATATCAATCTGGATATCCCCCCTCCCCGAAAAAGACAAGCTCTACACCACGTGAAGGGCGTCAAGCAATCTTTGCTATTGTTGGGATGCAGTGATAGGCTTCCTCCAAAGCTTCTACGATCTTCTCCGCCTGGGCATCTTCTGATGCGCAGCCGGGGAGAGCGAAGCTATGCACCTGTGCCATGGGTCTGTGGCTTCAAAGGCATTTCTTTGCGTCGGCTCCGAGACTCAAACAATGTTGCCAGAGGCCTCAACAGTGCATTCTGTCCAGCAACCGCCTTCCATGCCTGTAAAGTGAAGAAAGGCCTGGGATCCAGGCACGCCAAAGAGTCAACCTTGTTTTTTGTACAGCTGAAATTGAAACATGAAACGGCCCTCCATAAATCTCGGCACGAGTCTCAAAAAACCCTGCTGTCCCAATGCTGCAATGCAACCACAGGGCACAGTTGCGACTCTGCACATGCCGCACTAGCTAGCACTGCACCAGGTCAGGGCAGTTCTAAAGGCTCATGAGTTTGACGCGGGGTAGCACAAAGCCTGAAACTTCCGCCGCCCAGCTCTGCCGGACTTTCTTGGCATGGTGGTCATCATCGTCATCATAATCGAGGGGTGGGGGTAACCACGACAAACACAATTCTGGGTTGCAGTGTCCGAACGGGTCTGCCCGTGCTCCAGACTTTGTGCCAGCAAATGGGCAGCAATCAAACAAATTGAGGTGTGGCCAGCCTTTGCTATCCTGATCTCAGCAAGGGTGGTACCGAAGGGACGCCGCAAACGCAAGTCATTTAGCTCCCTCAAAGCAACGTGCACAACATGGAATGGCACAAATCCCTCACGGCGACCGGATCGCAGAGATCGTTTGCCCTAAGGTGGAATCGTAGGGCTGCCAATCAAACTCACAAAATCTTGACCAGTGGTGACGGCTTGGCGCCGCAAAAGCAGCTGACGCCCAGTCCCACCACGCCTGGTCGCTCTCCGCCCAGGCTTGCGTCGAAGGCCGGCCTGGGAAAATGATGGGAAAGTGGGAGTCGTTTGTGTCTTGGCGTGAAACTGGCAGTGTGCCAGCATGGCTCAGAAAGGTGTTCCAAAAGTAGTTCCAATTGGGTCCAGGCTCAAGCCAGCAGTTGCTACTAGCTCCAGCCCGTGAGCACACTAATTAGTGCAGCTCAGCAGCATGTGCTGGCCTCCATGCCATGGCACTTGAGCCATGACATCACTGCGGACGACAACTTCTGGCATGGGCTGGGCCCTTAAAACTCCTGATGGTCGCCCACAGTAAATTACAGTAAAGGAGCAGACACCTGTTGCGAAAGTCGAACTATTCAAAAGGTCACCCCAGCTCACAGTACATCACAATACCTGAGTCTGGCTGAGAAGGGCAAGCATGGGTCCAATGCAACGAAGTGGGCATGCGCAAACGCACGTGCTTGCCGCTGGCAAGGGGTACGAGTAGTTTAGCTAAATAAAATGGCCATGTTTGCAATACAGGGATGTCGCACGCAAGGCCTGATGGCCCAGCACCCAACCCATGCTACTATGGCTGCATTTCATACTTCAGCCGGGCAATGCTCTAGCTGAGCCCTGCCCAGGGATACTTCCACGGGGCCATGGATGCAACTCCATTGAGGCTTGCTGCCAGTGTCTTAGGGGCCTGCAACATGCTGCTTGAGTTGGTACGAGTCCCGCAAGTAGCCACCAGGCCACTGGGTAATCTTGCGTCTTGCAAGAGTTTCATTGATCGCCATGCCATGGTCAAATTTTCACAAACTCCCCGACACTTCACCCAGCTCCAACTTCCCCGACCGGATCAGCGATTGGCCATGGCCTGGAGTCGCTCAGCGAAGCTCTCCTCAAGCGGAGCCGTGAGCGGCAAGACTGCGACCTTCCTTCAGTAGACAGGAACATCCGGACGCCTTTTGGTCAACAAAATCTCAAGCCGGATTGGAGACCGCTGATCGCTCTATTTGCTTTTTTTCTCTTTTCAAATTGGTGTCCGGTGGGTGCTCCTGAATTTGCTATTGAATACCTTGATGTAATCATGGCTGCCCCGTGTCAACGAATGCAAGCATGAACACGAGGGTGCCCCAGCAAGGGGGTTTTGAACGTGAACGTAGACATCGCTCTTAATTCATTGTTGCGATCACGCAGGCAAACAAACTTCTGCAATCGCAGATTGGAATACCGGGCTGCGCAGCAACCCAGGACACTTTTGCTACATGGTGCACTGTAGGGGCACCGAAGAACACAAACGAGCAAAGAATCCTGCTTGTGAACAGCTTCACAAGGAAACCAAACGTGACAGTGGCCAGCCAAAGTTTCAAAGGTCCTCGACTCATAGCAACTTTGCTGAGAGCAGGCCACGAAGAAAGCAAACCACTACTGAACAGAGAGGCAGGCAGGTGCTTGGCTGTTCACGGGTTACTTGGAAACACTCCCTTCCAATTTCGTCTTCTCTTGCCTCGGCAAGTTCAGAGTACATCACAGGAATCTCTTTGACTTCCCTGGGTAGCCTGGTCCGGCGCCTGCTGGGGTTGGGTTCAGACAGGCTTTCCTCATTTGGACGTTGCACAAAAAGAAAAGGGGGTTGAGTCCGGAGCCTCCCCTTCGCGGTGGACGTCAACTGCGCAGCTCGAAATTTCTGAGGCCCGGACTTTGGGAGTCCGAGGGGTCCGAGGGGTCAGCGGAGTCGACCCCTTCGAGCCCTTCGCAAGGCATGTTTCTTGTGGCCAGGGGGAACCCAGAAGGGCAACAATGAATCAAACACACAACCTGAGAGGAACAAGTCCCAAAGGGGAGGCATCATGAGATGCTTGTCCCTTTTCAGATTGTGGCATGAGCACATCAGCAAAGCCATTGCGCCAAACTTGACATTTTGGGTGCCTCGGCGAATGTTCACCCTGGTCAAATGGCCAAAGAGTCAAAACAATACAATGACATCAAAGGCTTGGTGGCGTAAAACCCGATCGCCAAAGACTTGCAGGATAATGAAGCTAGAGTGTGCATTACGCCACCCCAAAGGGAACACCCTGTGTCCTTGGTGTACGGAGGTCTCAAACTCGGAAGCAACATCCAATCACCCCACCGACTGGCATCTGCAGATTGTAGATCATTGCATTCCGTCGTTCGAGCGGAGACTGCAACTAACCCATGGTCGGCGGAAAGAAACATTTGGCAAGGCCAAGCTGGCCCGGCCTTCCCCTCATGCTCAAGGCTCTTCATCCTCAGAGGCATCTTTCTCCGGACAATTGCAAAGTTTTGTTTGACAAGTCTTGGCTTGCTCACGCGTCACTGACGCACTGA
>CAUJNA010001358.1:892500-1060000 GCA_963377175.1 Effrenium voratum | reverse complement strand
TCAGTTAGAGTCTGTTTCCTTGGCAGCTCGGTCCGTGGCAACAGCCCCTGCCCGAGTTTAAATGTTCTTTGAAGCGGTGGGCTAGCGACTGCCTTGAACCAAGCAAGACAAAGCCTACGTACGTAGCACACTGACCCGCCAAAACCAAAAGAAATCAGCCCTGAAGGCACCCAAATTCAACCAAGCCAATTCCATGCCGAGCCATGCCAACCTAAAATACAGCCCAGGCCAATTCTCAACTCAAGCATGCGCCAACCCTCAGCCAAGCCAACCAACCCCCCCCCACCAAGCCCCAAAACGGCTCTTCCCGAGCCTGGACCGAGCCAGCACCATGATTAACACTCAAAAAGCAACCTTTTGCGGTCTTTGGCCAAACGTATTCGTGGGAGGGTGCACAGCTTTGGCATCTGCAAACTGACAGGCCACCTCGTTCTTGGCAGTCACGTCTGCAGGAGGGGCAATGTTGTAGATCATCTTCATGGCACTCTGGATGGCGACATCGCCGTATGGAATACCTTCCGGGTGTATATATTGGACAGACCGTTGATCCCACGTTTGGTCTACACTGGGAAGCAAATCCTGCCTTGCAAAGCAGTTTAACGTCACCCACTTGCTGTAACAAATGAACCAGGCTGTGTGCCAAAACAGTTGGCAACACGGATTCACGCTGAGTGAGCAACACCTTGAACTAAGTTGCGCGAGTACATGGCTGCTGGAAAAGTTGTGTGGTGGGCAAATGTCTCATGCTAAGGACCACTGAAGGAGAACCCAATGCAATTGCTACCCCTGACCGCTGGTAGATGTGAAGCAAGCTTAGATCGAATAGGCTTCAATGATCAACCCTTTGGAGGTCCGCAGCAAGCCTTCCAAACACATTGCGCAACCCTATGATTCCCACACGTTTGGACGTCATTCTACTTGCAACCACTCGCAAGCCAAGATGTCAGAGACAATCCAGGGCTGCATGCCACAGCAGGACGATTGAACTTCCTCCGACTACCTGTCTGGCCCTTCCCAGTCCTCCATGTCGATGTAGCTGGAAGATAAGAAACATCTCCTCAGACAAGACTGGCAAGTGCTACATTGCGCAGCGAGCGAGTCCCAGGCATCCAAGTACAGTCAGTGACCAGAACGTGCCGACCAAATTAAACTCATCCTCGACCACGAGTTCAACTGGCATGACTGCTCCCATGCCCTTGTGTTCTCCGCGCAGCCATGCAAGAATCCTGTTCTGGCATCCTCGGCCTAATGCAGCACTCATATGGTGACAGCGATTTCTGCCGCTTCGGCCTTCGGCTTCTGCAAGGTTGCAGGAAGTTGGCGCTCGAGGCGTGTCAGCATTGAAGATCTTTTCAGTGTCCGGTTGACAGGTCAAAGGTGTTTGCTAAACTGAGGGACCCAGCAAAGCATGGGGATTGCATTTCTTGGGCAGCTTTTGGGACCAAGGTTCCAGTGTCCATTCCCCAATTCCAGGCAGTTGTGTAAGCCGCGAGCGCAATTCATCATCTGAGGCCTGGCAGGATGCTGCGAGCATTGTCAACGCCATGCTTCTGGTGACTTTGTTGCCACAGGCCACAAGGCTGCCATTGACATTTCCACATTTCTGCGCACAAAAGAAAGACAGAGCATGTCATATCATGTCATTATTAGTTGTGGAAGGCCTTCCAAGTCTGGTTTAGCTTCCTGCCCAGCTCATGTCTGACCATGCCCCCTGATTGAATGAAAGCAGGACGTAAGTTGCCGCCTGTTCAAACACCTCGGAGTCAAACGTGCCATCTTGAAATCGCTCCGCAATTTTCTGGATGTATTCAATCCTGAGCTGTCAGACGCAATCCACCAGCGTTCGGTTTGCCCGTCAGTCCCCCAATGTCCTCCAACAAAGTGCACGCCGCACTAAATCTCATCTCATAGAGCTGTAGGGCCAACATTTTTTGCAGCGTTTGTCAAAAGGAGACCTTGATGACAGTTGCATTCCAAGCGGCTTTCGGTAGGACAACTTGGCCACTTCTCTGATCCTGGAGAGCCCCACCCCTCCACAACAAAATGGGTGCTCCTAACAAGGGATTTACCCTGAC
The DNA here is from genome assembly GCA_963377175.1 of Effrenium voratum. Taxonomy (NCBI): domain Eukaryota; class Dinophyceae; order Suessiales; family Symbiodiniaceae; genus Effrenium; species Effrenium voratum. The sequence goes on along the minus strand of CAUJNA010001358.1, from coordinate 1,057,925 downwards.
TCACCTGCAACATGCACAAAGCGGTTGCTTTGTGAATTGGCGTGCGATGTTGCCTCATGCTGGCGCACATGAAACTATCCACTGATTGCAGGTTGCATGCCACAATTCAAAAATGTGATTTGTTGCCGCACCCAAGTGGATGGCTTCTTGACTTATCTCAGTTTGTCGAATCCCCTGGCCACAGTACTGTCAATCCCAGCGGCTTATCTGCGGACTCCGCTAGCACACGCTGCGGGTGCAGCACTTTGGTGTCCTCAAAGCATGTCCCGGAACCAATGCAAAACACCCAGTCTGCTGCAAAGCAGTGCGTGCTGTCACATACCAGTCTGCGTGCTCAGACTTGAACCTAGGCGCCCGGTTGCCGCAAAGGCCGAGGAGTCGCTGGAACATGGCCTGGCAAACCTTGACGCTGAGCTGCTGGTGGCAAACCTGCAACGAGTGGGTCACTTTTTTTCGAAGGATCGGCCTGGGCACTGGCGAGCCGCATGGAAATTGGACACACTGCACTCACTGCACTCGGAGAGAAACAACCGCCTGTATAAGCACCTATTGGGTAGTGCTAATATATAACGAGATGTTTCCAGAACGAAATGACAATAGGGTGAAGAGGCGGAAGGTTATTATGAATACTTGCAGTGTGCCCAAGCTATGCCGATGAACAGGCAAAAAGTCCTGACATCCCTGTCCATGGTTCCATTGCGCATATGCCAAGAAGATGGACAGGCAGAGGTCCTGTGGACGAACTTTGAGAATACTTCGGCCCACCATTTTCCACAGCGTTGATAACCAGTATTCAACACCAGCCGTGGTTGCCAACACCCCAATACCAGTCCCCCAGTGAGGATTGAAGTCATTTCGTCCATTGCTTCTGAGCAGCCGTCTGCACCAAAGTCGTGAAGGGATCCGGCCTGAATCGAATCATACCGAATCCATCACAGCCAAGGGTCTTGGAAACCCTCCTTTGCCGCTCACTTAAAGATTCGCAGGTGGAAGCTCTTTAACCATCTGCGAGGATCCTGGCTACGACTCCGTTTGCAAGCAGCTCCGAGCCTCCCCTTGCCCAGCAGCTCCAAGATTCCCGTCGGCGGGCCGATCAACTGCACCACATGCCTAGGATCAATAGGTTTTCCTTCTAACTCAGACGCCATGGTGCGCACATACATTGTAGGCTTTTGGGCAGCGTGGCTAAGTACACGAAGCCTCTCCAGGCCCACATGATTCCGCAATGATCCGTATCTTGCAAGCTCTGAAAGGCTACGCTGAAACCTTCCGAGGGGATGGATAGAAAGCCTGCTCAATCCCACAGACACGCCTGAACCTCTCGTCGTTCTGGATGAGGTAGCCTACCTCGGAAATACGCCGGAGAATGCAGGAGGCAGTTTGTGCCCCAAGCTTGGGCAGTGTGAAACGGTCGCACCGGGCAATGTAAAGGGGATCAGGACAGAAACAAAAGCTGCAGAATCATGCTAATGCACCGGGGATCCAAGTCATCCTATCGAAGATGGGAGAACCCCAGTTGATTAATTCAGATTCATCAAGGCTGATGATGTCGGCAGGCTAGTGAGAAGTGGATCTTTGGCGGCCACACTCACGGACAACAAGGCTGACCATGACCGACCTCATGTTGACCCAACGACACGAAAGCCAACACATCAGGTACACAGCTGAGCAGCGCCCATCTGCACGCTCTGCCGAGTCATAGCCTTTGGCAAGACAGGCAGTTGCGCCGGCATCTCCAAGTCGATGACTGCCTCTGTGCAGCCTAAGTGAGGCTAGGCGGCGAGAAGCAGTGGGCAGGCCTCACAGGGAACCAGCACTTGAAGGGGTCCATCATATTTACACACGGCAAAATAACCAGTACATAAAGCAGCCAGCGCCGAAACCTTGCGATTTGGGCCGCGCGGCTCTGCACTTGCTGAAATACTCGGCGCAAACCATCTCCCAAACGGGCGCGTTTGGTGCTCCTGAGCGCGAAAACCGGAAGCCAACTGGAAAAACTGAACTCCTGTTCAATGAAAGCAATGAAGGCCCTTTGTGCTAATGGACGCCTACATCACAAGACTGTTGAACTTGGCGTTTCCACCAACGACCGTGCGTTGAAAACGAGGAAGGTGGAGTACCATGCTAGAACCCCAGCAGTGCTGACGGGATGCGCTGGCAAAGATCCCCAAGACCGCCAGCCGAAGGGGAAGGAGTGCGGCCAAACGGACTCATGTCGAGCTGCCTCGATCGCCAAGTCACGCTCCAATGCAATCCGGATATCCGGAAAAGAGGGTTCCCATTCAAATTTAGTAGCTTCTGAGATGCCGAGCCTAGGCAGCACCTTGCCACATGAATAGACGTCACCCATCGGACTGGGGTGTAAACAAACTCTGCTTCTGGAGCTTTGGGGGAACCCTCCCAGCTGGGTTCTTGGAGAGCCAGCTTCTAGTGGCTGAAGGGAGCTTCAGAAAAGCTATCCTAGCTGCTGCCTACCATCGGAATCCTTTTGGTTTAAAGATCCCCTCCAAAATGGGATGCCCCCTACTAGTTAAGCTGTTGACAAGCGGCTGCCAGCTGTTGGACCTCCTCTGGCGTGGCCTTGAGCTCACTCTGCTCGCCTTTCAGCAGTTGCTCGTACCTCTCGCCCACATCCTGCGGTGCCAAGCCCATCTCAAGTTTGCAGACTAGTGCCACTACATCCTACTTGCCCCAAAGCAGCCTGAAGTTCACAACCAAACGCAGCCCGGGGCGGTTGCAAACATGTTTGCTTTGCAAGGTGTCCTGCTCACCTGCCGCAGCGGTTGCCAGCACAATAAGCCGCGCAACCGGTTTGATGTGCAGGCTCCAAAAGGCTGCGTGCTTTTGAAGGTGTGCCACTTCCTTGGCGGTCCGGTCAGGCTACAGGAAAGGGAGGGGGGGGGTGTACCCACACTCAAGCAACCGACCCTGTACTAGTATATACCACCTAAGAAAACAATCTAATCAACCAGGATATCAGGAGCTTCCATTTGTGGGCCTCAACCGGAAGCACTTCATACACTTCAACCATGAAGATCATTAAGTCCGCCAACATGTCAATGTGGAAATGGTCTTGATACGCGGATATGCCTCAGTGCCCCAGTGGTTCCTCCAGCAACGACCTCTCCTGGCAGTGGCTCCACAAGTGCAACACTATGGCTGGCTGCTTGGTGCAGGTTGGCGGCCGCTTCTTCATGAGTGCGCTTCCTTGGTTTGGACTGATGCTGGATCCACTCAACTTCCGAATGGTGATCACCTCTGTGCATGTCTGCCTGGATGGATGGGTGGATGTAAAACGGGCAAGCACACAGTGGACCGAGGATGCACGGACGAGCAAGCTCATGCGCACGTCGTGCATGTCCATGTGAATGCAAACCGCCCATTGCAGCATCCATGCGGGCAGGCGTCATGTACAGGATTGCCCTGCAAAGCTTGTCGGAGCTTTGACCAGGCCTATCCAGCCGACCCATCATCTGCACCAGCTGGTCCATTTGAACAGGACCTGAGCCATTTCAGGACGCACCAGCTGTCTCAGCCAAACATGCCAGTGCCACAGAAGTAATGCTTTATGTGTTGTTTCTTTGTTTTTGCGGTTTTGTGTCTGTGTGGATGTGAGTTGCGTGCACGTGTGTATAAATGCACATACGTAGTACAAACAGGTGTAGATGTATGTGTGGTGAGTGTATACCGCGGCCAACTTCAGCTGGGTCCGGCCTTCTCAGCGGTCGTCCAACAAAGGACCTTATCACGTGAAAGAAAGTCCTTTGGTCGCCTCCCTGAATTGCTGTTGCTTCTCATTTTCCCTTTTGAAGCAACTAGAGGAACGCTAGTCCGTGATCAGAAAAATGCCTGGAGACGCGTAAGGGAGTCTAGAGACCAATGTGCTCAAACTCATGTGCTTGACTGATGTCCCATCATAGCAGTACGATGATGTCGGTGGTAACAGCTCGCTTTGGAGTGCTTGCGTCTCTCATGTCTCTTGCTTGAGTGGCTTGAGTCTTCTGTGGCGTTAGCGCCATGCGATTCAAGTTAATGTCCAAATGGGATTAAAAAATGCACGCGTAATAAAGACTTCTCGGGGCCCAAAATAATTAGTAAAAGCACCTGGATTAAAGACAAGCCCCTGCCCACCCATGAAAAAAAAAGTCACAAAAAAGTCACAAAAAAGTCACAAAAAAAGAAGAGAGAAAGAGAGAAAGGACAGGAAGGAGAGGAGAGATAGCCACCCCTGGTCCTTGGATCTTTGGCACCTTGCTCTTGGCACCTGCTTCTTTCCTCACCCAGTAGCTCAAAGCTTTCTCTGGGCAGCAAGCTAGGCAGGCTGTGTACCTGCACTTTGAGCACCTGAAAAGTGCAGCTTTGGCTCTCCAAACTGCCTCTCTGGCATCTGGGCTCAAATCTTTGTGGGTGAAATACTGTGAGTTCTGCTCAAAAGCTGCCTTTGCTGCTTGAGCTGTCTTGGAGTTCTGATCTTTTGCCTTGGCAAGCATCTCCAAGGCTTTCATTCTTCTTTGCTCCTGCTGCTCTTCAAGCTTCTTTTCCTTTTCTTTTGCTTTGGCCACTTCTGCATGAACTTTCTCAACTTCTAGCTGCAACTGCTTGTACAGTGCTTCCAACCTCTTGTCCCAGCTCTGGGCCAGCACACCTGGCCAGCCTCTGGAAGCTGGGCCTTCTGAAGCTAGCTCTGCCAGCTCTGCCTCAATGTAAGACAGAACTAGCTGGCCACTTTCTGAGGCTGTTTGCCTGCAGCTGTTGCACCTGGCTGGCACTTCTGGCAACTCTGAGGCAGCTGTCAGGGCTTGCATTGCTATTGCTGCCTTGTGCTTGCAATCTGCATGCTCATCTGCCAAGGTGTCTCTGTAACAGAACTGCCAGGCTGCATCTGGACTGGACCTGTGGCCAACTAGCAAGGCCCAGTGAGCTGGGCTGCCCAGAACTGGCACAAAAATGTGCATCTTGTTGCTTGCCAGCTTCTGAATCTCTTCTTTCCACCTTTCTTCTTTGTCAATCTTGTAGGTGCACTCTGCATCCACAAGCTGGCAGCTCTCCAAAAACTCATGGCCTGAGAACTGCCATCTGAGTGGCTACCCTCCAGCAGGTTCATCTTTGGTGGCTGTGGCACAACTGCTTCTGCTTCAACTCTGAAAGCTGCAGGAACTCCTGCTTTTTCAACCTGCCAAGCTGTGTGAACTGCTTCCACACAGCTGCCTTCTTCCAGGAACTGCCGTTCAACTCCAAGTGCTGCAGCTGGCAACTCAACACACCATGATCTGTGAAGATTGAAGCTTTGCCATCTGGATGTGCATTTTGAAAGCTGCCGTCGTTGCCATACTGCAAGGCACCTGCTTCTTCCTTCACAACTCTCAACTCCTCTCCTTTCTTGAAATGCAACTGCAGGTCCTCAACTGGCTCTGCTGCAGCCTTTGCAGCCTCTGCCTGCTTCACAGCTTCTGCTTTTTTATCATCTTTCAAGGCTAGCAGCAAAGCTTTGTCCTTGGCGCTTTTCTTGCTGTTCTTGGCTAACTCTTTCTTTACAAGGCTACCTTTCTCCTTCACACTTGGCTTTGCTTTGCAAGAAGCTTTGAGGACCACAGAGGGCTTCAACTTTGCTGAAGGCTTGAGCTTCCCCTTTGCCTTGGCCTTTGCTTGTGCAACTGGAACTATGTCTGCCATGGCTTCTCGCTTTGACATCTTTGCCAGCTTGTTCCTGATCTCTGCAAAACTCAGCCTTAAAGCAGCTTTCCTTGCAGCTTGCCTGGCAGCTTTCATCTTTGCCTTGGCGATTGCCAACTTGACAAGCTCTTGCCAACTATCTTGCTGAGCTTTCCTTCTGATGTGAGCTCTTCTCAAATCTGGGCTCATCCTCAGGAACAAACTGTTCCAAAGTGGAACTTGCAGCTCTGTTGCTATCTCATCTTCATTGGATATGTCAAGGGTGTCTCCACCTCCATCTGCATCTCCATCTTCATCTTCTGCACTTGGGTTCTTGTAGCTCCACTCTATCAAGTCAGCCACCTGTGTGGCACTGCAACTCAGGGCAAAATCTGCAGGCAGTGGAATTCCATCTTTGACCCAGCTGAACCTCGGCTCCAGCCAACTGTTGGGAATTCTCTTTGACCCCTGTGCCAGACCTCTTTCTTTGGCCCAACTTTCATCCAGAAAGGGCACAAGCTTTCCTTCCTCTGGTGAAGCTTTGAAAGCTATTAGGCCATTCCTCACACTCCCACCCACAATCCAATCTTTGTCAACCTGTCTTTGAACTGCATCTCTCTGAGCTCCAACTGTGGCAAGGATGATCTCTTTGTAGCCAATCTTGTACTCTGTGCCACCTTTCTTAGCTGCTAATCTTTGCTCCTCAAGCTGCTTTCTGAAACTAGCTTTGAAGCTCTTGGCAAAATCAGTATCTGTCAACTGAAGCTGCTGTGTCATCTTCCCCAGGATCTGCGCGCTTGCTTGGCAACCTGTGAACTGCCTTTGCACAACTTGTTCCTGGAAAACTGCACTGAAGCAATCTCTGATCCACAAGCTGCAAATCTCTTCTTCACATTGCTCTTCAACTATCCATGCTAGCAAAACTCCATCGCAGTTGGAACTGGGCTGTGTCATGATCTCCACCTCTTCAAACTCTTTTGGAAACTGCTTCCTCAGCTCAACTGCCCAAGCTAAGCCTCTGCACTTCTGTCCAGCTTGGTGCTCCACCTCCACACCTTTCACTTCAAACTTCTCTGTTCTCTTGTACTTGCAATTCTCATCTACATTGCTCAATCTGTTGTGCTTTCCAGGGAAAACCAACAGTCCAGGAAGCACCTGTCCTTGCAGCTCCTCTTTGTTAGCTATGTTGGTCACCCTCTGCCTGGCCTCATAGGTTATGCGAAACTTCTCAGCAGCGCTGTCTCCCTTCAAAACTCTGCTGCCAGCAACACGTTTGCCAGCTGACTCACCTCCATCTGTACCTGTGACCAACTGCAAGCCACCTTCTTTCCAAGCTTCCTGTGCAGCCTTCAGCTCTTCCCTGCAAGTGTTGAACTCCCTCCTCACCTCAGCCCCAACTCCTTGCAGATCTTCCTTTGCAAACACAACTCTGGTGGAGGGACTTTTGGCCCACAGAGGAACTTGATCTGACATGCCTATGCACAATCTGTGCCGGTTTGATATCACCTGGTCAACATCTGAGACTATCTGAGCTGACTGTAGCTCTTCTTTGGGAGCTGCTCCCATGAGCCACAGCTTGTGATCTATGGATTGGAAGCTCAGCTGTGCTCGCACCTTTTGCTCCAATGGAGCTAGTGGGGTGGTCTGCTCCTTGGACATGAACTTTGCCCCCATCCACTTCAAGAGGTCATCTGTGTAACTCTGTGCATAGCTCTTGCTGTTCTGCAACTTCTTCTTCCTCTCCAGTGACTTTGCTGCTTCAAGCTCCCACAACTTCTTCTGAAGCTCATCTGTGCTTTGTTGAGCTTGCACCAAGCATCTTTCAGACCTTGCAACTAGGAGACAGTAGAACTCTTCCCTGACCTCTCTCTTGCTGATGTTGTGGCCATTGCTCCTCTCTTCAGATAGCCACTTTCCCAGCTTCTCAATCTCCTCTGCAAAGTCATTCTTTCTTCCTCCTCCCAAAGCTCTGATACCTCGCCTGCTCCTGATTCTCTTTGCTTTGCTACCTCTCTTGGCTCCTCCCTTGTGAGGGTATGCCACTCTGCCATTCTTGCACGCATATCTCTCAGCCTCCTTTTGTCTAGTCCGTACTTTTGAGAAGCTATCTGGTAGAGCTCACCCTCATCAGCACAGCTCTGCTTCTGTTCCTCTATGAAGTTTGCAATCTCCAGCTTCTCTTGAGCAGTCATCTCCCTTTTTCTAGGTGGCTCTGCAACTTGTCTCCTGTTGCTTTTCTTGCCTCCTAAGAGTCCTCTGTGCTCCTGCAAAACTGTTTGCTCTTCAGCTCTTGGTCTTCCTCCAAGCTTTCTTCTTTTCTGGATCCAAGCTGTGTAACCTTCATCTTGTTCATGCTGTGGTTTTATACTTGCAAGCTTTTGCTCATATTCTGCTTTCAACTGCTCTGCTTCTAGCTGGGCTTTGCTTTTTTGTCGCCTTTTTGACCCCCAAGCTAGCTCCATGACTGGCTTGTGATCTGTGCTTTCACCTCCCCCCCAAAACCTCTTCAAGCTGAACTGCTTCCTGCCACTGCTGCCAGTGCTGGCTGGGCTCTGTTCAGCAACTGTGCCTGGGCTTGGACTCGCAGACTGTGGGCCACTGTTGATCTTTCTGTAAGCTGTTGTCTTTCCTTCTGGTGTTTTGAAGCTGCCACTGTTGGACCTGTGGGTCTTGACCTCAGTGGCCCTGCTTTGGCTTATCATCTTCTGAGCTTGTTCCTGGGCCTGTCTCAACATCTCATCTGCTTGTGCCTGTGCTTTTGCTAAGATCTCCATGGCCTGTGCCTTTGCTTCCTGTCAAAAGCAAGCTTCAAACTTGACAACCTACTACCTCATTATGCTGTATGCAACATGTCCTATCCCAAGACTTTATTCCAGGGGCCCCTATAATAAAGTCTTGATGCATGGCCCCCCCCCTGACCTGAAAGATGCAACTTCCTAAATGCAGTTACCTCTTGGCTAATTACCTAGCCAACTTCACACACAATCCCAGGTGAGTGACGCTGATGCTGGTGAAGCTTGTTGCTTTCTCCCCAAAATCCAAACTGCAGACCTTGCCCAAACTCAAGTTTTCTTACATGTCTCTTGTTTAAAACTGCCATCCATCAAACCCACAAAGGGGGTAGTACTTCAAGCCCCCAAATTTTCAGCCCAAGACTTTATTCCAGGGGCCCTTACAATAAAGTCTTGATGCATGGTCCCCCCCTGAAAAATGCAACTTCCTAAATGCAGTTACCTCTTGGCCAACTACCTAGCCAACTTCACACACAATCCCAGGTGATGCTGATGCTGGTGAAGCTTCTTGCTTTCTCCCCAAAATCCAAACTGCAGACCTTGCCCAAACTCAAGTTTTCTTACATGTCTCTTCTTTAAAAACTGCCATCCATCAAACCCACAAAGGGGGTAGTACTTCAAGCCCCCAAATTTTAAGCCCAGGACTTTATTCCAGGGGCCCTCACAATAAAGTCTTGATGCATGGCCCCCTTGAAACATGCAACTTCCTAAATGCAGTTACCTCTTGGCCAACTACCTAGCCAACTTCACACACAATCCCAGGTGATGCTGGTGAAGCTTGTTGCTTTCTCCCCAAAATCCAAACTGCACACCTTGCCCAAACTCAAGGTTTCTTACATGTCTCTTGTTTAAAAACTGCCATCCATCAAACCCACAAAGGGGGTAGTACTTCAAGCCCCCAAATTTTAAGCCCAGACTTTATTCCAGGGGCCCTCACAATAAAGTCTTGATGCATGGCCCCCCCCTGAAAGAAGCAACTTCCTAAATGCAGTTACCTCTTGGCTAACTACCTAGCCAACTTCACACACAATCCCAGGTGATGCTGGTGAAGCTTGTTGCTTTCTCCCCAAAATCCAAACTGCACACCTTGCCCAAACTCAAGGTTTCTTACATGTCTCTTGTTTAAAAACTGCCATCCATCAAACCCACAAAGGGGGTAGTACTTCAAGCCCCCAAATTTTAAGCCCAGGACTTTATTCCAGGGGCCCTCACAATAAAGTCTTGATGCATGGCCCCCCCCTGAAAGAAGCAACTTCCTAAATGCAGTTACCTCTTAGCTAACTACCTGGCCAACTTCACACACAATCCCATGAAGCTTGTTGCTTTCTCCCCAAAAACCAAACTGCACAGCTTGCCCAAACTCAAGTTTTCTTACATGTCTCTTGTTTAAAAACTGCCATCCATCAAACCCACAAAGGGGGTAGTACTTCAGCCCCCAAATTTTAAGCCCAAGACTTTATTCCAGGGGCCCCTATAATAAAGTCTTGATGCATGGTCCCCCCCCTGAAAGATGCAACTTCCTAAATGCAGTTACCTCTTGGCTAATTAATTACCTAGCCAACTTCACACACAATCCCAGGTGATGCTGATGCTGGTGAAGCTTGTTGCTTTCTCCCCCAAAATCCAAACTGCAGACCTTGCCCAAACTCAAGTTTTCTTACATGTCTCTTGTTTAAAAACTGCCATCCATCAAACCCACAAAGGGGGTAGTACTTCAGCCCCCAAATTTTAAGCCCAAGACTTTATTCCAGGGGCCCCTACAATAAACTCTTGATGCATCGTCCCCCCCCTGAAAGATGCAACTTCCTAAATGCAGCTACCTCTTGGCTAATTAATTACCTAGCCAACTTCACACACAATCCCAGGTGATGCTGATGCTGGTGAAGCTTGTTGCTTTCTCCCCCAAAATCCAAACTGCAGACCTTGCCCAAACTCAAGTTTTCTTACATGTCTCTTCTTTAAAAGCTGCCATCCATCAAACCCACAAAGGGGGTAGTACTTCAGCCCCCAAAATTTTAAGCCCAAGACTTTATTCCAGGGGCCCCTATAATAAAGTCTTGATGCATGGTCCCCCCCCTGAAAGATGCAACTTCCTAAATGCAGTTAATTACCTCTTGGCTAACTACCTAGCCAACTTCACACACAATCCCAGGTGATGCTGGGTAAGCTTTATCATTTCTCCCCAAAATCCAAACTGCAGACCTTGCCCAAACTCAAGTTTTCTTACATGTCTCTTGTTTAAAAGCTGCCATCCATCAAACCCACAAAGGGGGTCATACTACTCAAACCCCCAAATTTTCAGCCCAAGACTTTATTCCAGGGGGCCCCTATAATAAAGTCTTGATGCATGGACCCCCCCCACCTGAAACATGCAAACTTCCTAAAATGCAGTTACCTCTTGGCTAACTAATTTACCATAGCCAACTTCACACACAATCCCAGGTGATGCTGATGGCTGGGTGAAGCTCTGCTCTTCTCCCAAAATCCAAACTGCAGACCTTGCCCAAACTCAAGTTTTCTTACATGTCTCTTTTTTAAAAACAGCCATCCAACAAAACCCCACAAAGGGTGTAGTACTACAGCCCCCACCAAATTTTCAGCCCAAGACATTATAAATTTCAGTCCAGGGGCCCCTATAATAAAGTTCTTGATGCATGGACCCCCCCCTGAAACATGCAACTTCCTAAATGCAGTTACCTCTTGGCTAACTAATTACCTAGCCAACTTCACACACAATCCCAGGTGATGCTGATGCTGGTGAGCTTGTTGCTTTCTCCCCAAAATCCAAACTGCAGACCTTGCCCAAACTCAAGTTTTCTTACATGTCTCTTGTTTAAAAACTGCCCACCATCAAACCCACAAAGGGGGTAGTACTTCAAGCCCCCAGATTTTAAGCCCAAGACTTTATTCCAGGGGCCCCTATAATAAAGTCTTGATGCATGGACCCCCCCCTGAAACATGCAACTTCCTAAATGCAGTTACCTCTTGGCTAACTACCTAGCCAACTTCACACACAATCCCAGGTGATCTGGTGAAGCTTGTTCTTTTTTGCACGAGGCAGATTTTTCAAACTGCACAACTTGCCCATCTCGCAAGTTTTCTTACATTCTCTTGTTTAAAAAAAAAACTGCCATCGCATCAAACCCCCAAAGGGGGTAAGGACTATCAAGCCTCCCGCCAAATTTTCAGCCCAAGACTTTATTCCAGGGGCCCTCACAATAAAGTCTTGATGCGTGCCCCCCTCTAAAAGATACAGCCTCCTAATTATTGCAGTTAATTAATTACTCCAACCCGCTGAACTTAATTAAGATCACCTCCTTCCCCTCCCAATGAAGTCCTCAGCTCCACCTTGAGTGGCAGCTTCTTTTGCAGCTTCAACTCTTTTCAAGTCCTGGCAGGCATTGCACTTGGCTCAGTCTCTGACCACATCTCCCAAGCTAATTAGCTGCCTCATGCACTGCCTCAAACTCCTCCCAACCCTTCTCAAGCTGACCAATGACCTCATGCAAACCTGCCTCAAACTCCCCTCTCCAGCTGCCCACCATCAAACCCACAAAGGGGGTAGTACTTCAAGCCCCCAAATTTTCAGCCCAAGACTTTATTCCAGGGGCCCGTACAATAAAGTCTTGATGCATGGTCCCCCCCTGAAAAATGCAACTTCCTAAATGCAGTTACCTCTTGGCTAACTACCTAGCCAACTTCACACACAATCCCAGGTGAGTGATGCTGATGCTGGTGAAGCTTGTTGCTTTCTCCCCAAAATCCAAACTGCACAGCTTGCCCAAACTCAAGTTTTCTTACCTGTCTCTTGTTTAAAAACTGCCATCCATCAAACCCACAAAGGGGGTAGTACTTCAAGCCCCCAAATTTTCAGCCCAAGACTTTATTCCAGGGGCCCTCACAATAAAGTCTTGATGCATGCCCCCCTCTAAAAGATCAACCTCCTATTGCAGTTAATTAACTACACCAACCCGCTAAACTTAATTAAGATCACCTCCTTCCCCTCCCAATGGGGTCCTCAGCTTTACCTTGAGTGGCAGCTTCTTTTGCAGCTTCAGCTCTTTCCAAGTCCTGGCAGGCATTGCACTTGGCTCAGCCTCTGACCACATCTCCCAAACTAGCTGCCTCATGCACTGCCTCAAACTCCTCCCAACCCTTCTCAAGCTGACCAATGACCTCATGCAAACCTGCCTCAACCTCCTACCAACCCTCCCAGCTGGCCAATGACCTCATGCAAACCTGCCTCACACCAGGCCTCAGCTCCACCTTCTGCTTCAGCTTCATCTTCAGCTTCATCTTCAGCTTCCTCCAAGTCCTGCCAAGTGCCAGAATCTCATTACTTTTCTTAACAGCTGCCCCAGAACCTAAAACTCACCCTGTTAGTCAAATACCTGTTGCCTCTTCATACAGCTGTCAGCCTGCACGCTTTTTTGCCAAGCGCTGGGCATCTCAACTATACCTGCAGGAGCTTTCCAATGGCTTGAACCTTTCAACCAACTCGTGCTCAACTAGCAACATGTGCAAAACTCCCAGCAGCTCCAAGCCAGAAAGCGGCACAGCCTAGCACCTAGCTGGATGCTGCCATCAACTTGCCAAGGAAAGCTCTACTTGCAACTGTACCTGCACCAGGCTGGTCCAACTCAAAAAACCTTTGCATGCTGCATTTGCAACTGGCCCTAGCAATTCTAAGATAAGAAAACTTTGTGTTGCAGTTGGAACTTGTTCTTTGCAAACAAAGCTGTATACCAACCAAACTATGCAGTCCCAGCTCAACTAACTACAAGCCAGGGCCAACTTGCACTTTTGCAGCTCATCTGGTTAAACTGCCTTGATCTTGCCTTCTTGTTTCATCAACTTAACCTTTGCATCAAGCTCTTGAATCTCCTGCTTTACCTTGCCACTTGTCATCTCTGCTGGCACATCTGGCATCTTTGTCAACTTGGCCCATGAGATGATCTGAAAGTGCTCAACTTTCCTCCTCAAGCGTTGCTCAAATTAAACATGTCAAGCCCACCCAAACAAAATCAATTGCATAAACAAATTAACTAAAAATGGTGTGTTACCTGTGCCAAGGAACTTCAGGTTCGTGATCTTGTCAAGAACTCCCCCAAGCTCTTGCCAAGCTGTGGACCACGGGGCAGCTTTTTCAGCAAGCTCTTCCTCTCCAGCTCCCTGTCAGCAGCCACTCAGGACAAAAACAACTCACCCAACAAAGCAACCAGCTTCCTGAAAACATACATAAAACTTTGCCAGGTGACTGGGTTGAACTGCACCATCTTGATCTCTGGCCTGATGGTGTTCTTCAAACTCTCTTCCTCCAGCTGGAGCTCCTTTTCATCGATCTCTTGCTGGAACAGCTCCTTAGCAAAGGCAGGCTATTGGAAATGATTAAACTCTTTCACATCTTGTAATTACCTGATTAAATCTTTAGCTTCTTTGCTGGCAAACTGTCTGCAACTGCTCTAATTAGAAACCTAATTACTTAAGTAGTTAATTAACTGATTATCACTTTGCAGTTTAACTAACTAGTTGACTAATTACCAAAAACTCTTGCCAAAGTCATTTCAAGTTGCTCGCATGAACCTCTGCTCCCAGACATAAGCTTTGATCTTGAAGCACGCTGCCCGAACTATCAAGTCCCACTCTGCCATGAACTCTGCACCACCTTCCTTCACCTTTGCTGTCCTCCAGTGCAGCAAAGCTGACTTGAATGCTCTGGAACCTTCCCACAGCTTGCCTCAGCTTTGCCCAGATTAACAAAATGCACCTTTGCTAATTTGTGGCAACATAGCAAAATAACAACCAAGCTTTTCAAAAAAGCTCTCAATGTAACTAATTAAGCCATGCCACTCTCCTGCCACTCACCTATGGTCTGTGACAGGTGCCTCAGCAAGTCACCTGTGCTGGCTGCATCTCGATCTGCCCCTAGGATGTGCCAAAGTAAACAAAACTGAAAGCTTGCACAACTTAACTAACTAATTAGTTTCCAAAAATGACAATTTGCTAATACCTAGCAAGCCTAGCTGCTCACCTCCAAGAAGGTGAGCTTTGATGCACTAATCCAGCAACTATCCATGATAGTCTGGAGCAACTCGCTCATCTGCTGGATCTTCACCAAAACCCAGGCAACTGCCCCACATGCTGCAGCCTGGGCTGCAAGGCTGCTTAACTTTCGCTGTCTAGAGTGAAATCTCAGTAATGAACTCCACTTGTCTATGTTGATGTGGGAAAACACCAACTAACCAACTGAGATTTAACCAATTAGTCAGCAAAGAAACAAAGAGAATACAGCTGTGCTAATTCAAGCTGGGCCTCCCTTTGCAACTATGCCACCTATGAGAGCTGCCAAAACCACAAAGATCTCCACCTTCATCTTCTTCATCATCTTCTTCATCATGTTCTTCATCTTCTGAAGCATGCTCATCTTCCAACCTGAGCAGCGCCAGCTAACAAAAAAACAAAATTAGCATAGAAGACTGAACTTGCACAAAATCAGAAAACTTGATCTTTAAAAAGTGCTATGGAGGGCAAGCTGCTGTAGCTGAGCTGTGATCTCTGCTAGCTGTGAGCTGGAACTCGTGAAAAGGCAGCTGCAGGTGCAATCCCAAACCTTTATGCTTCATGCCTCATGCCAGCCTGCATGACAAACCAACTTAGAACTCAACTCCCAAAACTTTATTCCAAGGGCCCCTACAATAAAGTCTTGATGCATGGTCCCCCCTTGAAACATGCAACTTCCTAAATGCAGTTACCTCTTGGCTAACTACCTAGCCAACTTCACATCCATCAAACCCACAAAGGGGGTAGTACTACTCACCCCCAAATTTTCAGCCCAAGACTTTATTCCAGGGGCGCCCCTAAAATCAAAGTCTATGATGTGCATGTTCCCCCCCTCGAAAAAATAGCAACTCTCCCTAATTGCAGTTACTTCTTGGCTAACTACCTAGCCAACTTCACACACAATCCCAGGTGATGCTGGGTAAGCTTTATCATTTCTCCCCAAAATCCAAACTGCAGACCTTGCCCAAACTCAAGTTGTCTTACATGTCTCTTGTTTAAAAGCTGCCATCCATCAAACCCACAAAGGGGGTAGTACTACTCACCCCCAAATTTTCAGCCCAAGACTTTATTCCAGGGGCCCCTATAATAAAGTCTTGATGCATGGACCCCCCCCTGAAACATGCAACTTCCTAAATGCAGTTACCCCTTGGCTAACTAATTACCTAGCCAACTTCACACACAATCCCAGGTGATGCTGATGCTGGTGAAGCTTGTTGCTTTCTCCCCAAAATCCAAACTGCAGACCTTGCCCAAACTCAAGTTTTCTTACATGTCTCTTGTTTAAAAACTGCCATCCATCAAACCCACAAGGGGGTAGTACTACTGCAGACGCCCCAAATTTTTCAGCCGCAAGACTTTATTCCAGGGGGCCCCCTATAATAAAGTATTGATGCATAAGACCCCCCCCTGAAACATGCAACTTCCTCAATGCCAGTAACCTCTTGGGCTAACTATAATACCTAGGCCAACTTCACACACAAAAAATCCCAGGTGATCTGATGCAGGAGAGCCTTGTTGCTATCTCCCCAAAATCCAAACTGCATACCTTGCCCAAACTACAAAGTTTTCTTACATGCCTCTTGTTTAACAAGCTGGCCATCCATCAAACCAGAAAAGAGGTATATATATATATGGGGGGGGGGGGGGGGGTGGGGGGGGGGGGGGGGGGGGGGGGGGGGGGGTTAAACAAAGTGGGGTAGTAGCTTCCAAGCCCCAAATTTTCAGCCCAAGTACTTTATTCCAGGGGCCCCTACAATAAAGTCTTGATGCATGGCCCCCCCCTGAAAAATGCAACTTCCTAAATGCAGTTACCTCTTGGCTAACTACCTAGCCAACTTCACACACAATCCCAGGTGATGCTGGTGAAGCTTGTTGCTTTCTCCCCAAAAACGAAACTGCACACCTTGCCCAAACTCAAGTTTTCTTACATGTCTCTTGTTTAAAAACTGCCATCCATCAAACCCACAAAGGGGGTAGTACTTCAAGCCCCCAAATTTTCAGCCCAAGACTTTATTCCAGGGGCCCTCACAATAAAGTCTTGATGCGTGCCCCCCTCTAAAAGATACAGCCTCCTAATTATTGCAGTTAATTAATTACTCCAACCCGCTGAACTTAATTAAGATCACCTCCTTCCCCTCCCAATGGGGTCCTCAGCTCCACCTTGGGTGGCAGCTTCTTTTGCAGCTTCAACTCTTTTCAAGTCCTGGCAGGCATTGCACTTGGCTCAGTCTCTGACCACATCTCCCAAGCTAATTAGCTGCCTCATGCACTGCCTCAAACTCCTCCCAACCCTTCTCAAGCTGACCAATGACCTCATGCAAACCTGCCTCAAACTCCCCTCTCCAGCTGCCCACCATCAAACCCACAAAGGGGGTAGTACTTCAAGCCCCCAAATTTTCAGCCCAAGACTTTATTCCAGGGGCCCTTACAATAAAGTCTTGATGCATGGCCCCCCCTGAAAGATGGACACTTCCTAAAATGCAGTTACCCTCTTGGGCTAAACAATTACCTGCCAAACCTCACACACAATCCCAGGTGATGCTGGTGAAGCTTGTTGCTTTCTCCCCAAAATCCAAACTGCAGACCTTGCCCAAACTCAAGTTTTCTTACATGTCTCTTGTTTAAAAGCTGCCATCCATCAAACCCACAAAGGGGGTAGTACTTCAAGGCCCCCAAATTTTAAGCCCAAGACTTTATTCCAGGGGCCCTTACAATAAAGTCTTGATGCATGGTCCCCCCCTGAAAAATGCAACTTCCTAAATGCAGTTACCTCTTGGCTAACTACCTAGCCAACTTCACACACAATCCCAGGTGATGCTGGTGAAGCTTGTTGCTTTCTTCCCCAATCCAAACTGCAGACCTTGCCCAAACTCAAGTTTTCTTACATGTCTCTTGTTTAAAAACTGCCATCCATCAAACCCACAAAGGGGGTAGTACTTCAAGCCCCCAAATTTTCAGCCCAAGACTTTATTCCAGGGGCCCCTATACAATAAAGTCTTGATGCATGGCCCCCTTGAAAAATGCAACTTCCTAAATGCAGTTACCTCTTGGCTAACTACCTAGCCAACTTCACACACAATCCCAGGTGATGCTGGTGAAGCTTGTTGCTTTCTCCCCAAAATCCAAACTGCACACCTGGCCCAAACTCAAGGTTTCTTACATGTCTCTTGTTTAAAAACTGCCATCCATCAAACCCACAAAGGGGGTAGTACTTCAAGCCCCCAAATTTTAAGCCCAGGACTTTATTCCAGGGGCCCTCACAATAAAGTCTTGATGCATGGCCCCCCCCTGAAAGAAGCAACTTCCTAAATGCAGTTACCTCTTAGCTAACTACCTGGCCAACTTCACACACAACCCCATGAAGCTTGTTGCTTTCTCCCCAAAAACCAAACTGCACAGCTTGCCCAAACTCAAGCCTCTTGTTTAAAAACTGCCATCCATCAAACCCACAAAGGGGGTAGTACTTCAAGCCCCCAAATTTTAAGCCCAGGACTTTATTCCAGGGGCCCTCACAATAAAGTCTTGATGCATGGCCCCCCCCTGAAAGAAGCAACTTCCTAAATGCAGTTACCTCTTAGCTAACTACCTGGCCAACTTCACACACAATCCCATGAAGCTTGTTGCTTTCTCCCCAGAAACCAAACTGCACAGCTTGCCCAAACTCAAGCCTCTTGTTTAAAAACTGCCATCCATCAAACCCACAAAGGGGGTAGTACTTCAAGCCCCCAAATTTTAAGCCCAGGACTTTATTCCAGGGGCCCTCACAATAAAGTCTTGATGCATGCCCCCCTCTAAAAGATACAGCCTCCTATTGCAGTTAATTACTCCAACCCGCTAAACTTAATTAAGATCACCCCCTTCCCCTCCCAATGGGGTCCTCAGCTCCACCTTGGGTGGCAGCTTCTTTTGCTGCTTCAGCTCTTTCCAAGTCCTGGCAGGCATTGCACTTGGCTCACCTCTCCCAAGCTAGCTGCCTCATGCACTGCCTCAAACTCCTACCAACCTGCCTCAAACTCCACTCTCAAGCTGGCCAATTACCTCATGCAAACCTGCCTCACAAGCTGGCCAATGACCTCATGCAAACCTGCCTCACACACCCCTCTCAAGCTGCATTTGTTCTCTCTGGCTGGCTGCCATCCTTTATGGCTATGAACTTGTCTCACTACCTGCATGCTCATCTTCATCTTTGTCTGGCTCTAGCCATGGAGAACTTTCTTTCTCAAGATCTACCTTTCCCAAAGCTAGGGCTTCATAGAAGCTGTTCTTCAGAGAATCTAACTTATCACTGAAGTGCACCTCCCTCATGATGAGCAACTTCTGCAGCTCTGACATCTTCATGCTGAAGTACACAACTGTGCCTGCAAGGATCATAACTGAGACCATCTGTGTGAGCGCCACCATCTGCATAGTTGTCTCCATCTCTGAGGCGACTCAACTAATCATCACACCTTGAAGCTTGATCTTCAATGGCAACTCAATCAAGCACACACAATGGCAAGCTGGCAACTGTGGCACACCACAACAAGCAAACTACAACGTCTGAGAACACCCAAGCATTGTTTTGCACAACTCAGGCTAATTGCGCTGTAACTGCAGGAACCTGCACACAGCTCTGCTAGCTACACACTCATCTCCATGATCTGGGATGTTCCTCTCCAGCTCCAGCTCTAGTATAAATGCTCCAAAACTCACATACTTTGGGTCACCTATGGACCCAAACAAGTCAGGAGCAACAACTCTGAGAGAAACTCTATCTTCCCACCCACTCTCTCTCTTCTGAACTAGCACAAACTCACCTTGCCAGTTCCTCCAAAAGACTTCCACAACTGCATCTCCATCTGGCCACATGGCTCCAAAATCAACTAGGGCCTCTGCTTGAGCCAAGGATCTGTTGCATTTAGCTAGCAATCAATTAACTCCCCTTCCCCCTTTCCTCTGCTGCTCAGTCAGTCCTCTGCCAGCTTCTTTTGTCCAGCTTGTCCATCTGCCATCTTGAGCCACACCTGGATGCTTTTCAATCTGCCCTGCAACTGACTGTGTGGTTAGCTATCTTTGCCAGCTGGTCAGCTGTGGTTTGTGTTTGTGTGTCTTTCACTGCTTGCTAATTAGTAGTTACTGCTGTGTAGAATGAGCTTGTTGTAAACTTGATCTGAAGATCAGCTGCACCAAAGTCTGACACTGCAAAACTCACACCTTCAAGCTGGCAACTCCTGCAAAACCTCACACCTTCAAGCTGGCAACTCCATGCAAAACCTCACACCTTCAAGCTGGCAACTCCATGCAAAACCTCACACCTTCAAGCTGGCAACTCCATGCAAAACCTCACACCTTCAAGCTGGCAACTCCATGCAACACCTCACACCTTCAAGCTGGCAACTCCATGCCAAACCATTGACCTGGCTCAGAATCCTTTTGTCAGTGCTTTTATGGAGTCCTTGCCATCTCTGGCATGGAAATGAATTAATAACTGACTTAGCTTTTCTGGGCCTACTCCAAACAAAGCAGCAATTCTCTGTGACCAAGACAAACTGGCAACTACTGGTTCCAACAACTAGTTTCAAACAGCCCCCAGCTGGAAAACATCATATTGTAGCAGCCAGCTGTAGGCCGTTGGCCAAAAGAGCTGTCCCTGCAAAACTGCAACTGATCAGCTTCTGCAATGAAGTGCTGTACTCACCTGGCCCCAGCAATTCTGAAAACCAACGGCTTCTATGTAACTTTGAAACACTCTATCAGGATAGCAAGCTAATTACTGATTCTTTCCCAACTATCTCAGGAACAGCTAACTCTATCTTCTCACCTTCTTGGCTGGCTTTCCCAGTAAGCTTGCAGCTTCTCCAACTCACTGATCTCAAGCTTTAGCTTCCCTTCTGTCATCAGCTTTGGTGCCTCTGGCATCTGTGCAACTATACACCAATCCATCTTGAAGTGGCCAGCTTTGTGCCTGCAGCTGGCGCCACTCAGTAAAAGAAACTTACAACCTAACCAACTGATGAAGCTACACAAAGAGAATGAACACAAGCCAAAGCAACTGCAGCCAACTCAAATGCAAAAACACATCTGAATAAATAACAGGGCACATCAACACCTCCAACTTCTCAATGGTGGACTCCCACTCTGCCACAGCTATGGACCATGGAGCAGCTTTCTGCACAAGCTCATCTGATGGTGCATCCTGCAAAGGGTCTTTGGCTCAGTGGAAAGGAAACTGATTAACTAATAATTAAAGCAGTTGTGAGGCAGCTTGTTTATATTTCTCTTTCCCTGCTTCTCTCCACCATTAAAAAAACCGTTGCATGTAACATGACTTGCTTCAGGGCACTGGGTTGAACTGCACCTTCTTCAACTCTGGCCGAATGGTGTTCAGCAAGGCATTCTGCTCAGCCATGACATCTTTGAAGGTGATCGTGTCATCGGTCAACTTCTGAGCTGACTAGAACTGCTAATGGCCACTACCCCAAAGGCTACTGCTACCCAAAGCTAGTGCTAATTCCCTACTAAACACCTAGTTATATGCCCCCCTTTAAAGTAAAATGTGGCAGAACTAACTACAACCAAAGAAAGCTCATCACTAAGCCAAGAGTCTCTTAGAAACCTCTTCTCCCAAATGCAAATCTGCACCTGCAACTGTGCAGACCTCACTGCCAGGTCCCACTCTGCCATGTAGCTGGCTGCATCTGTGGCATGTGTGGGAGCTGCCCTGTATTGCAGCAACATACTTGTGAATGCTTTGGCACCAGACCAGTTTGAACCTCAGCTAACTGGCTGACTGGCAACTGTGTAACTATTGAAAAAGGACCCACCAAACAATCAACTGTGTCCACATCTGCTTGAACAACTTCTAAACCCAAGCTGGGCTACTCTCCTCCCAGTCCAGCATCAACTGGTACAGGTGCCTCTGCACATCTGTGTGACTTGCTGCATCTCGATCAGCTCCTTAATTAGCTTGTGGCAAACTGCAAAACTGCTGCAAAACTGCAAAGCTAGTTGCGCTGAAATTGAAAACTTGCATGAAAAGCTACAAAGCTTTGCTAATGACATGCACAACTGCTCATCTCAAGCCAGACCAACTTGGTGGCACTGATCCAGCAGCTGTCCATCACTGTTGACAACTTTGAGTTCATCTCTCTCAAGATCTGCATGATGTAGGCTATGCTTGCAGCTAGCATCACCTAATTAGTGGCTTTGCAGTGGTCTAACAAATAAACACTCAAACTGTTGACCAACTAAAGCTGAAAAAACCAGCTAAATTACACCAAGCAGCCATTCCAATGTCCAACTGTGCCACCACCAGTGCCCCCTTGGACATGACAACTGTGCGAGCATCTCCTGGGCTGCAGGGGGTTGGTCAATCTTTCTCAAACTTTCCCAAACTTTCCCAAAGAGAAGCTAAGTCAAGCTGGGGCTCTGTTGCTGAAAAACCCAACTGCCAGAGCTACAAGCCCAACTGCCACCTGTGTCCTCTTAGCCTTCATCTTGCTGATCAGCCCTGCCAGCCTGCTCATCTCTGCAACCTGAGATTGTCAACTGAACCAACAAATGCATGAAATCAGTGTAATTAACTCATGCTGAAAAGAAAACTAACCACCAACTGCTGTGGAAGCCCAGCAGCTATGCAAAGCTTGAAGCTGAAGCACAACTTGCTTGGAGAGCTGACAGCTGCTCCAAGCTCGCTTTTTCATGCTGGCTAATTCCCTCATGCACAACTGCCTCAAACTCCCACCAACCCTCTCTCAAGCTGGCCAAACTCCAGCTGGCCAAAGCAAACCTGCCTCAAACTCCTAGCAACCCTCTCTCAAGCTGGCCAATGACCTCATGCAAACCTGCCTCAAACTCCTACTAACCCTGCAGCTTTGGCCCAGCTCTGCTTCCTTTTTTGCTCTCAGCAGCTGGCTTCTAGCTGGCTGCTACTGGCAGCTCCCTGCTAGGCTTCAGCCACCTCCTTGTGATCTTTCTTTTCATCCACCTCTCCTTCAGGCTCTTCTTTTCCTTCAGGTTCTTCTTTTAGCACATCTTCCAACGGTTCTTCCACCTTGTCTTTGGCTGGTTCTTCTACTTTCTCTTGTATCTTCTCTCCTCCCTCTCCCTTTGAATCTTGCAGGTGCAACTTCTCTTTTTTCTCTGGAAACATCTCACTGAGATCTGATCCTACAGGGAGCTTTGCACCACCTATTTACCTGCAAACCTTACCTGTTGCATTGCTACCTTCCTTTTTGCAACTGTGGCTGCTGAAGTCTCCAAACCTCCTGCCCCCACCCAGCCAGCCAAGGAAGAGGCAAGAGAGAAAGAGATGAGAGAAGGAAGAAGGAAAGGAACAACTAAATCAAATGGAAACTCAAGTCTACCAATACTAAATCAAATGGAAACTCAAGTCTACCAATACTAAATCAAATGGAAACTCAGTTCCAAATCTCAAAAGGAAGCTCCAGCAATACTACATCAATTTGAAACTCAGTTCCAAATCTCAAAAGGAAGCTCCAGCAATACTAAATCAATTTGAAACTCAGTTCCAAATCTCAAAAGGAAGCTCCAGCAATACTAAATCAAATTGAAACTCAGATCCAAATCTCAAAAGGAAGCTCCAGCAATACTAAATCAATTTGAAACTCAGTTCCAAATCTCAAAAGGAAGCTCCAGCAATACTAAATCAATTTGAAACTCAGATCCAAATCTCAAAAGGAAGCTCCAGCAATACTAAATCAATTTGAAACTCAGTTCCAAATCTCAAAAGGAAGCTCCAGCAATACTAAATCAATTTGAAACTCAGTTCCAAATCTCAAAAGGAAGCTCCAGCAATACTAAATCAATTTGAAACTCAGTTCCAAATCTCAAAAGGAAGCTCCAGCAATACTAAATCAATTTGAAACTCAGATCCAAATCTCAAAAGGAAGCTCCAGCAATACTAAATCAATTTGAAACTCAGTTCCAAATCTCAAAAGGAAGCTCCAGCAATACTAAATCAATTTGAAACTCAGATCCAAATCTCAAAAGGAAGCTCCAGCAATACTAAATCAATTTGAAACTCAGATCCAAATCTCAAAAGGAAGCTCCAGCAATACTAAATCAATTTGAAACTCAGATCCAAATCTCAAAAGGAAGCTCCAGCAATACTAAATCAATTTGAAACTCAAGTCTGCCAATACTAAATCTGATGGAAACTCACCTCAACATACTATTCCCCATGCCCCCATCGTTAGGGGGGGGGGGGGGCTCCCCTTTACTAATCCCCATTGGACATTAAGCGAAGGGAGACATGAAATAGTTACAGCAAACGCCATACCCAGAAGCACTTCATTACTCGGGCCTGCTGTTTGTTGGTGGCCAGGCTGCGCAGCACCAATGCATCGCCCAAGGACTGCAGGTTCAATCCTGCCGAGCTCCATGCAAAACTTACACTTGGAAAACGTCAGCCCATCGTCAAACCTATCTCTTGCTCGCGCACTCCCTGCGGAAATGGAGTGTTTGATCGGACCTCTTTGCTCTGATTTGTCCTGAAGGGCCGCGTGGCCGGCCACGTATGATAATTAGGTTTAATGGGCTGCGTGCACAGGTGCAACACGTAAGCCAGCAGGGCCAAGCAAACTTTTGGCTGCATAGTTTCCTTCACTAATTATACCTCGTTCATCCACTGTTCGGACCCCAACTTGGAATGACCAGGCGAAATCTCCCTCTTGGCGCCTGCAGAGTCAGCGCCCACTGTGAAGATCAGGAGCTCCTGCTCCGATTCGGAGCCTGGGGCTGAAGCACTCAACAGGGATGCAAATCAAACTTCATGCTGAAGCCTGACATCTGCTCCACTATCACGACTTCTGAAGTGGCCACCGAAAGGCATGCGAGCAGCCCAACAATTTGAACAAGAGACACACGCGCACTTGCTCTCTCCCGTTCCCCCTTCCCCCCCTTCTTGCCTTCAATCGGCGGCATCTTCTCGCAACCTTTCACGGAGCCGAACCCCCTGCCGCCACCCAAAATAAGTGAACATGCACCCGTGAACCTCCTACCATCTTAGAATCTTGCCCCCCAATCCCCCTCCGCCCGGCCTGGCGGAGCGAACCTCGGCATTGCCGAGCAAAGGCTGAACCCAAGAGAAGGTGCAGGCCGGCAAAGCCAAGTGCTTGAACAACTCTTGGTAAATGGTGCCTCACATGTTGCCTAGCTATCCGCTTCCTCACTCGCTATCTGCCCATTCGATAAGTTTCATCTTCTGAGCGTGACCTGTAAACTTAGGCATGTAACTTGTCTTGGCTCCACCCACCACAGATTCCGACTGAGTTCATGCATCG
Source organism: Effrenium voratum (assembly GCA_963377175.1). Taxonomy (NCBI): domain Eukaryota; class Dinophyceae; order Suessiales; family Symbiodiniaceae; genus Effrenium; species Effrenium voratum. The sequence continues at coordinate 1,033,138 of CAUJNA010001358.1, read as the reverse complement.
CAGCGTGCCTCTCCGAAAGGAGGATACGGGCCAAGCCCTCCAAGGGTCCCCCGGAAGTTGCAGCAACCAAGGACAACCGCAGCTGCCTGATCTCAGAAGTGCTAGATGGTGGGCTGAGTTGTAGCCCTCTTGAATGCCCAATTCACGTCCGAAGCAGCGCGCTGAACCAAATGCAACTATGGGCAGGCAGCAAAGTCGACAACCACAAAACGCTAGAACACAAGGTACTGCGAACCCCACAACATGCCATGACATACATGTGACTAGCAAAGCTGATGCTTCTTGTGCGGGAGCCAGGCATGCACAAAACAATGATAGGCCCAATGCCGTCTGAGCGCACTCCCAGGCCTTTGGACCATCTCTGAAACCAAGCGGCTTGTTGAAGTTACGGCACAGGTCGCATCCCTGGCCATGTGGCGAGAGACGAGCACCCCGTGAATTTTGCTTCTTGACTGACCTGCAAACCCTGCGGCAACGGAAGCCTTCCATTGAAAACCGGAAGCAGGAGCCCAATCTCATTGTCATACAGGCAAGGTTGCAAGGTCTGGGGATCCCAGCTTGGGACTCAGCTTCGGTGGGCACCTGTGCGAAATGAGGTGCCAGCCAAACGGTGTCAAATCCCAACCCAAAAAAGGGCAATACCGCATGGAAGTCATGCGCGTAACACCTCCGCGTTGAGTCCCCACACCCCTCATGCCGCGCCTTGCAGTGGGCAGGGTGGCTTTTGCGGAAGCGCCGGGCGCAGGCGATGAGCCGTGCCAAGGCCTCCGCCTCCCGTTCCGTGGAGGCGAAGACCAGGGGCCGGCGCCCTGCCGGGTGTACGGGAAGAGAAGCGGGTTTCAAATTGCGTGAGGGCATTGCTCTTCATATATTTGCCGGGCTCCAAGCAAGACAAACATTCATTGTTTTATTTGACTTTGCCATTTCAGGCATTGGCAATGCCCATAAACTTCTACGCATCACGCGCTCAATTGTAGTGTGAAAACCAAAGCACAAGAATAAGCAGCTTCAGAAGCCCGCGACATCTCACACCAACCCAAGCCTTGTTCTGAGACCGCTGACATGTCCAAACATAGTGCTCACTTTTTTGCATCGAGCAGCCATTGAGCACCGTCTTTTTGCTGGCATGTTCACACCTGTAGCAAAACCATGGGCAAATCAGAATGCCGCCGCCAGCAATGAGAGTTGCTTTTTGTTGAGTTCGCACTCTTTTAGCTTGCAGCTTGCTCTGGAGAAGGCACACCACCCATTTTTGGAACTACACATCTTTTGGGTAGGGAAGCTCCCACATGAGACAACCAAGGTTTATTGCAACCACTCCTTGCCAGCTGCCCCGGCCTTGGGCACGAAGCTGGCGCACAGCACTCCACATGGCCTCTGCCAAGGGTCGGGGATCTTGCTGCAGCGAAGTGCTGAGCCTAGGGCAATGCTCCGAAAACAGAGATCCCTTTGTTCTCGCCAAGGGGGGTGCCACTTCTGGGATCCAGGTCAACGTGCAAAAGGAGTTTGCAACCTGCAACAACCCCCCCCCCCCACCAAAAGCAAACGTCAACCCATGTGACACAACGGATGCAGCCCTGTCAGTCAAATGCGGCATGGACCGACAGCTTGGGAAATATGGATTCATCAGCTCTTGGTTGAATTTTGCAAGAGACCTTTGAGTGGACGGGCTTTGCTCTCTGTGTGTGTGGGCGCACGCCTCTATCCATGGTCATTCATTCACCAGGACGTTTCATCTCCATTCTTGGGTCCTGCGCTTGGCATCCCAGCCCTGAGGATCCCCTCTTGGCACTGTATCACATGAACCCTTCAAAGGCCCTTTTCGTATCTCGCAGTTTCGGCCTACATCCCCAGGCCAAGAAGCAGCCGCCGCATCCGTCCAAGAACCTTCACGAAGTTCTGTGCGCCCCGACCGCGGCACTCATCTAACACCTGAAGGCAAAACGAATTGGTGGGCTTTAGGTTGGCCTAAGATTACTCTTGAATAGTCTTACGCAGGTTTACAATAGCTTTGCGGTTGGTGTGGCTAAGTTGGGGTAGGTTTCGGCTGGGTTTAGGGTGGCTTTGAAGCTTCGCCTTTGACACGGGCAACCATAACCACCAAAAAAGCTCATTTTGACACAGGAATGCTAATGCTGACTGAGTTGTGTCTGTGGGCATTCATTCGCGGGGCGCACATGCCGTGACCCGTGGATGCTTATGCCTGGCCCACTACCACCAGTCAGCATGAGGCTCCCACGAGTGCCTTCCTGGGTGTCGCCCACAATCCCCGCTGGTCCACGACCGGCCTCCAGGTAACCAGCCTGCACTGAAGGCGGGATGTCCAAAGGGATCAGCTCGGTGGACCACGGCCGCTGTGGACGCACATAGCTGATGAGGTAGGCGCCAAAGTAGGCTTGAACAAACCTGAGGCTTCTGAGTCCCTGGCCCAGACTTGAAACGTGGGTCTTGTGTCTGGACCTAGGCTTATGATCAATCAACAGCTGAGTTCTGAGGGGGGCGCGATCACAAAGCCTGCCTCACATGAGGCCCCTGGGTCAAACAAGCCTCTCTCGCACCATCTTCTCCAGCAAGACCAGTTCAAAAGTTTACGGCCGGCCGGTGGCAGGTTGCTTACCCGCATCCCTCCACCTAAAGGCCCGGCCCAGCAGGGCTCCCATATTTCAAAAAACAGCGATGGAACCAGGGTTGATATACAGCTGGGGGCAACCCTACCTGCACAAAGCAAGCCCCTTCTAAAAGCCCAAAGCGCCGTGTTCTCCTGTGTTATCCTATGTTTACCGGAACTCCCCGCTCGCCCTTCAGGACAGCGGCTCAGCTCGCAGCGGGATGGAGCTTTGCAGCATCTTCAACATGTCTAGGAGGTCGCTGTAGTGGCGGCGGAACATGGTGCCCGAAATGAAATGTCCTCTGACAACCCAGCGTCTTTTCCAAGCCGGCCTATCAGGCCAGAGACATCCCTGTGACTTCCAGGCACTGCAAGTGGCTGGGGCTAGTGGCGGTGCAGGCCATGGTGCATCCTTGTCCGTATCTCTCCACTTATTCCCCGTGGACCTAGCTGTTTGCAATAAGCATGCATCCAAAAGCTTGCATATCGAGCGTATCGAACAAAGAAAGCAAAGAAAGGATCCGGCAGCCAGGCCTATGGACGGCACTGTGTGAACCATGGCAAGGTATGGCAAGGGCAGCACCTGCAAGCCACCCCACCCCTTGCGCGGTCCTCCGTAGAGCGATCGGGACACCAATCGCCAGGCGGCTGCGCATTGCAGGGTGTCAGTGTTCTGGAGCGCCAAGCACTCATCCTTGCTTTGTAGGAATTGCCAAACTCAATCCCCCAACACAACCCTCGGACAATCCCCTGAGAACAAGGTCCAAAAATCCTGTCAGCCAAGTCCAGGTCTTCCAGGTTCTTGGAGACCTCCAAGGCTCATTGGATTTTCCCCTTGTATCCCCTTGTTTGGGAGCAAAATTGCCATGTGTGAAGCCAGCCAGCTACTCCCCCGTACTCTTGCGCACCAAGAAGCTGCCACCACTAAAAGCCAGGTGCAGGAGAAGGGGTGGCGAGCGGCCCGCGAGTAGGTCGTGAGCACAAAGAGCACCTCCCCGTCCTTGCAAATCCAATGGAAACGGCCGAGTCAAGGCTCAAAGGGTGCGTGCCCCAAAGATGGGAAGACATTCTAAGCCTGGGTGTCCTTTTGGAACAAGCACATGGTAGTGGAGAATGATTAGAACCAAGCCGAAAACAGTGCCAGTGCCATCTAGTCTTAACCAACCAAACCTCACGTACGATTCCAACTGCGCATGCGTTCTTGGGGGTGGAGAAAACCGGGCAGGTGGCAGCGAGGAGAAGCCCTTCCTAGCCCTACCGCACACACATAAATGGTCTTCGATCAACATCCTTCGACAAAGCCCGAACCACCCTGAACAAGCCCAGGGCTGGCCCAACCAACCCTGATTACACCTTTAAGCGGCCCCTAAACAAACCCAGAAACCAACCTTAAACCATCCGAGTTTCTGAAGCAAAGCTTCTACCAACGCTCAGCGAAGCCAAGGGTCGACCGAGGCAACAGGCAACACCTAAACCACACTTGATCCGAGGCCAGCCCTAAACAAGAAGGCAACCAAACCTGAACCAACCCATTCCAACCCTAAACTCACCCTGCACTGCTGGCGCTGGTGTCAGGGCCAGTATCGGTGGGCAGTGCCAGCCCTGGCGAACGCTGCCCTGCCAACTAGAACCCTGCATGTTGTCACATAGGCTTTCAGTTTGAAGGGCATGCTGACGCAACATGCATCACCGAAAGGTGCGTAAACTTTCCTTTAGCCTGTGAGTGGTGTAATCAAAGCATGCAGCTGTGCTTCCCATGTGGGAGGGTGTGCGCCTGAGTGTGCCCAAAACTATGCTAAGCAGTGCGAAACACATGTCTCACCAGCTTGACGGCGGTAAATACCAACACACAGGCAGGTGGGTGAAAATGACAACAAACGGTCTGCCAAAAAACACTACGGATGTCTGCCTGTCTTTTCCTTCTGCCAATGCTTTCCAAACCTGATGCCTAGTAACTCGTCAAGTACTTTCAGAAAACTAAATCTTGGCGGTCTGACACGGGCTGCTCTTGAATCGGGAAACTGTCTTCTGATTCCCGCAGGTTTCACCTCAGTGGGCAAGAAGATTGCTAACAACATCTCACATTTTTGATCGGCGCGCAGAACGCAGCGGGCCCTTTTGCTCAGAGCATGCGACAAGCTCACATCTTCGGGCGGATGTCATCACTGAGTTTGTACTTGCCGGCCGCTCCAACCTCGCAGCACTAACGCTTTGAAGCAAAGTGCAAAGGCTTAAGCCTCACCGCGCATGAGAGGGCCTTCCACTCTAATGCCTCTAATGCCGGTCGCCTTAGAAACGTGGGATGACCACAACCAAGACCATCGTAGGTAACTGCGTGGTTGGTGACTTGCACATAAATATGTCCGTTTGACTTGCCGCTCGGTTACAGACCTGATATTTGTTTCATCACAAGCAATACACACAACCTCTCCCAAAATATGTTTCTGAATGGGCACTACAACTAGCCACGGCAATCCATTGCACAACCTCCACGCTGTTGCACTCTGTACAAGGCCCAAGTTCAAAGGCAGGGCTCTTCCCTGGCCAAGCTCCTTTCAGAGATTTGATTTCCTCGCTCGGGCATGTGCAACCCATCTCTGAGTGGCCAACTGGTGTGCCCAAGATACAGAAAGGGAGACCCCCTAAAACATGGTAGCAAAACTTCCTTTTTGATTGCAACAGATCCCTGGCAGGGATGAATCACAAAAACGCCAGGGACCCACGGACCCTGCGAACTCTGCCAAGGGGCCCATTGCCCACGCGCCGTCCGCCTTAAACCGCGGAAGCCACGCTGGCGGTGGGGAAACAGCATGTGAGAGATCCCGTGCTTGTAGTAGGGCCGGGGCTTCCTCGGTCTGTCAAAAGGCAAAATAGAATTATAAATTAATGATTTAAACGAGGCCCTGCTGTAAAGCAGCTGAGCGGTGGCGGACGGTTGCACACAATAACAGTTATTATCTATCGATCAAGTCTACCCATCTTTGATCATCTAACAATCAACATTTAGTGCCAGGTCTCCTGCCTGGTGTCCCGGTGCTGTCTTTGCGCCCTTCGCCTCTCAGCTCTTCGCAACCCCAAGCCCCAGACTCGGTCCCCCAACATTCCGCTAGCTAGTTTTGCGCAGCCGCGGCCATCGCCACAACTTCCAGCGCCAGCTATCACAGCTCGCAGCCATCATATCTAACCAATACAGGAGCCAATTGTGACAAGTAGGAAAGAAATTAGATGCTTCGCTCAAACCCAGGATGCCTTCCCAACATAACGGGAGGGTCTCCTCTTGAAGGGGACCCTCCATTGCATGCAGCGTTGAAGGGAAGGCTGACCAAGCCAGGCTTCAGCTGTCTCTGGGGGTCCGGCAGACGACCATCACTTTGATGCACCAACAGTGGCGGTGGCTGGCGGACCTTCTGGGCGCGCCAAAGGAAAGGCACCACGTTACCCTCGTAGTTCACCAGCTCCCGCTTCTTCACCTACCAATCGCTGCCCGGGTTGGTGTACGGTGGATCTCCCCATTTTCCCGGCGTTTGGGGTTAGTGGAAACGATCCAAGATAGAACCGCTTGAAATGTTCATTGGTTGGAGCCCTTTGCTAGACATCAGAAAATCGTCGTGATTTATGTCCAAACATGTTCGAGTGTGTGACCATGAAAGCTAATAGCCATGTGTCACGTCCCTTTAAAGAAGAACCCCAAGAAAATTTTCAGGTGAACCTGGGCGGCAAACAGGTGCTCATGTATAAACCCCCCCAGCAAGGGGAAACAAAAGAAGAGCGGTGGCCACGGCTAAATGCCAGAACTCATTCAGAATAAAAGGGGGGACAGTGGAACCCATTGAGCAAGTTGGGAGGTAAGCTGTGAGCTGAGCTGAGCCTCAAGTCAGCCTTCGACGGTTCAAGGCTGTGCGAGAACCAAGAAACAGCTGGCCGCAAATCAAGCAAACCATTGGCAAGGGTGATGCCTATGAAGGTCTGGCCAAGATCCTGGGTTGCCAACTCGTGATTTGGAACCCCCGCCCCTTTCAGCAACATGATGCCCCCAACCCCCCACCCCGCAATGCATGATGGGCAGGAATACCTCGCCCCGTCCGAAATGCGACGATTCACAGAGAAGGACCCTTTTGGGCCATTCATCTGTGTTCAGCTCCATCTTGCCCAAGGCACGCCATGGCGCTGCTTGAATTTCACCCGGAACTTCCGCCAGAAGAAATTGGGCTTTGCCGGCAGCACCAGCAGCCGCCGCGTCTGTCGGCCCCACCACTCTGGCGCCGTGGTGAGGCGTTGCTCCGGCAGCCAGCGATGAGAGACCTGGGATGGCAAGGCACCTGCCCTTCAAGGAGCCAAAATGAGCTTGGACAAGCCAACAGCAAGGCTTCTACAAGCCTTCAAGTCGTCTCTTAGACACATGGGGCACTTCTTGCACTGGGGGTGTATGCATGCCTTTTCCTGGTAGACTCTAATCACCATACTGGCCGTAGTTGAACTTGTTCATGCTGCCACGCATCCTTCCATCAAACTTAAATATGCGGGTTTCGGGTTGAGGCTGTGAGCTCCAACTTGGCTCGCTAGTTTTTGCTGAATCAAAACCTATCAGCTTGGCTGGATGGATCCACCCCGCCTGCACCAGGGACTCTGCAAGGCTCGTGGCAGTTTCCAGGTCTGCCTCCACGAAGCAAATGCGCCGCAGGGCGTAGCAGGGGTCCGAGGCCTGGCGGGCGCGGTGCGTACTTCTGCCCTGGACCCTCTGCAGGTTATCGATTACAAGTTGGTGCCATGCGTTCTTCTCTGAAACTATCCTTCGGGGCGCTTGTTGCCAAGGGGACTTAAGACTCTTAAGACATTGAGACACTTCAGGATGTTAACAGGACTTGGGATCAACGAGCAGAAAGACCAAGCTTACTTAAAAAGTCCACTCGCACCTGCACCCTGTCCTGCTATCACGGCTGGTGGCAGTGAGGTCCAAGCCACTTCCAAGGACATTCGCGTGGAAAACTCGCTGAATTCCAGTCCAAGCTTATCACGTATCTATGCATTACAGCTGGACACTTCAAATGCGCAACATCTCGCAATACGACCATACATTTCAACAAAAATAGACGTATGCATTTCGTCTGCAACATTCACTTGCTCATTGCAGGCTTCCAGTAAAAGCACCCAGCCTCTACTTGCAGTAGTGTCTCAAAGGCCTCCTCCACCAGCGAAACGCTGCTGCTCCTCTAAAGGGCAGCTCAAGCTCAAGGGCGTCCTTTTTGGGCGGTTAAACGAAACGAGTTTCCCTCAGTGAGGGTAAAGGGGACTTGCAAGGAACCTGACGCAGGCAAGGTGATTTTGTGGAGACTCAAGCAGCTGATGCATGAACTGGTGGCAAGGCTGACGCTCAAGGATCCTTGACGCCAACCAGCATTCAAAGAGGGTCAGCCACTTGAAGTGGAATTCTTTACTTTACACTTGCTAGAGCCGCGCTCAAGCAATGAATCGGACGAGCATAGCGCCAACTTCGCACCCAACAAGCTGAACCTGGCTGCACGGGGTTGCACACCCTCTGTGGCGCCTGGGCTCATAGCCATAGATGCCGCCGCCCAAATTGGGCAACGCCACAGTGCCCTCGTACCTGGGGTCTGCATCTGATCCACAAATTCTTGGGGCCTGGGCAAGGTGGCCCGGAGATTGAGCTACACATCTGATTGCCTGATTGATAGAAAGGGAATCTCATGGATTTGACCTGATTTTGGAAATGAACGGGCATTGTGAATGTGTGTCTGTGTCGGTTCTTGTCACTGGGTCCAATACGATAGTGAGGGCTTTAATGGGCTTCAACAGCAAAATGCAGCGACAAAGAAGTGCACCTAATTGAAATTCAGGTCAGCACTGCTATGCGTACAAGTGATATGCACTGCTGATGTATGTCCATAAGGCAGACAAAAAGAAGGATGACAGAATGAACACATGAAGGCAACAAGCACAAGTGAAGCACTATTGAGCAGTACGTGCGTGCTTTTCAACCTGCAAGTGCGAGATGTGTTGATCCTTCTGTCTTCTGCTCGTTGCATTGCTCCCCATCCCCTGGATCCACCAACGGTGCACTGGCATGGAGGCCATGCAAGGCAAACGCGGCTACACACTCATGCCATCATGTTGGCAAAGGATGACAAACTACAAGCGAAAACAACACACCATGTTTTTGTTGCTTGCTGCGGCGATTTCCAGTGATAGGTTCTTGCTTTTGCAACGTTGGCATTGGTACATGATTCCTTTCAAACGGGATTTTTGGCTTGGTTGGATCCTATGTGATGCGCATGTCCATGGGCATTCCTGAACCATTGCATTGTGCTCCGCCAACTACAAGTGCTTGTCGCGAATCTGTGTGCTTGAACTGATGATGGGGTGTGTGCTTCCATCGCCATCATGGGAACCCAGTGGATCAGCTATGTGTACCGTAGTTTTGGGAGTTCGACCTCCTTCGGGTCGAACTGAGACTCGGTTTTGACGTATGAAGGATGCAGCCGACGAGAAACAAGGCCTGCCTCTCTGAATCGGAGGCTGCAAGTACAAACAAAGGTTTGCCGGGCCAGTGCAGCATCAAGCGGTGCAATAGCATGAACAGAACCCTTTACAACAACTGTTCGAGTCATGTTCCGCTCAGATCACTCGATTGCACCGGCTCATTTCAACAACAACTGATTAATATGTATTCTTGTATCCATGCTAATGGGTTCGATTAACATGGGTGACAACATCTTCTTGCATTCCTCGACGGCCCTTTGGCCTTTTGCCTCATGGCAACAATTAGCCTTGCATGTATGTTTGCCACATGTGACTCGACTCAAGGAATGCTCAGGACACACTGTGGATATCCATGCACCCGTGTCAAAATGAGGTCACCTGGATGAGTTTGCGGCCCTTGCAGCATCCTTTCACCCAGGCCTCCCCGTTAGTTGCCAACGAAAAGGACCTGGGGCAAATGGGGCATGGGGCAAATGGGCACCCTTGTCTTGGTCATTTTTAAAAATCAAGTATATACCTACGAGCCGAGAAAAGGGACTGACTGGAGCGCCCAAAGGCAGGGATACCCAGGTCCTCAAGTCCAAGGCCCCTTGTCTGAACATGTTCAAGCCCTTTGCCGGTTGTTTAAACAACTGCCGTGACTCTTTGGGAGATTGGTCGTTCACGCTGCCCAACGCCAAGGCACGGCTGCATCTTTGCCTCCGCCTCCTGCGACACCTTCTTACAGTGCTTTACCGCACTTTCGAAGGCACGCTTGGTGCAGAAGCGGAACCGTTTTGCGGCGTCCATGGGGCTGCCCTCCCACACCCAGGGCATGATCATGAACATGATCCGGTTCTTCCAGTTGCAGTCGCCCTCCTGTCAAGTGACGGGCGGTGTGCATTCCACCCCTAAGCACCGGCTGTATAGCAATTCAACCCGAATAGATCCAACGGCAAACAATTCCTGAAAGATCCTGAAAGTAATTGGGCGCTTAGGCGTCTCTTTCGAGAATTAGGTTGCTGTCTGAGCTCCCCTGTTGATATGTTGAGGCTCCGCGCGAAGCACCGGGACTGGAGGTAGAAGCGTGCGGTCGTAGTGGTAGTGGATTCGCGGGTGACGTTTGCTTCATCGAAATTACAGCACTTGATGCAAGGATTTGCATTTGCCAGTGCGGATGACTTGGTGACTTGGCGCAATAAAAGAGGTGTGGTTCCCAACTGGGGGCTGCATGGGACTCTGCCACAACCCGGCAAGCCAAACGAATTGAACAAATGTTCCCCAGCCCAGCATTGCACCATTGAAGGAGGCCTCTATAGACAGACCCCTCTTTGGCAAACATGCCCATGGTCCCCCCTGCATTGCCTGCAGCTGTCTCCGCACTAAAGGCGGCGCCAAGTGGTGCAACGGTAGCTGCACCACGTTCCCGGGCTCCAGGTGGATCTCAGGGTGGGGGACCCAGGACAACACATGACTACCTCAAAAGTCCGTGGTTCGTGGATACCCCGCCCGTGAATCCTAAAAGCGATGGGATTCCCTTTGCTAAGCACATGGAAGCTTCTGTGCCGGCCCGAGGGCGAGTTCGAGTACGATACAGGATCTTAGCCTGTGAGATTATCATTCTCTTTGGACTATGCAGCCACAGAGTTCAAATCAAAGACAAACATGGCATGTTGTAGGCCTTGCTCACATCCGAGTATGTGAGCATGTCACATGCATGGACCCTGTGCCAAAGCATCCCGCGTGCCATGTGAATGCAGGCGCCAAGCTGTATATGGCACTTGCGCATTCCCATTGCGAGCACAAAGCAAGGGCTCAGCCCGCCCACTCCGCTCAGAGTGAAGCTCCATGATGCCTTCGTTTCCTTCTCGTTCTCTGGATTCTCGATGCCGAACTCTCGCTTGGCCTCCTGCCAGGCTTGCCAAATCGTGAGCCTTGCAGTATCGAAAGGTTGCCATGATGCCAGGAAGCCACGCTGCTGCCTGTAAGTGGGGGTCATCCTTCACCTGTGAAAAATGAATTGTCCGATCTCTACAATATTCTACGCATTAGTCAGTTGTCCCTGCTCCCAATTATGCAACATTCTCAAGGCCCTCCTGCTCGGTCACGGCCCTCCCCCCCCCCCCCAAAACGTGACCCGCTGTCCTCGAAGGTTTCTCTCACCAGCAGCGCGCCGCCGCGGTCGAAGGCCTCTAAGCCCAAGCCACCTTACTTGGGCATGCAGTGAGGTGCAGTGGCTGTTCTGCAAATGGGGGGGCGTGTTTGGTTGCTTGATTGCTTGCATGGCTCGTTGGCAGGTTGGCTCGTCGGTTCGCTAGCTCGTTTGTCCGTTCGTTCGGGGGTTGGCTTGCCAGGGCTCTTCGTGAGAAGCGTGCTTCCACTTATATCCTGTTTCAAAAGGGCATCCTCAAAAAACAGTCCAAAGCAAATTTCAACATGGCCAGGAACTTCTGCGTATCCAGATTGGAATCTGCAAGATGGGAAGGTCGATGCCGCAAAAAGCAACGAGAATAATTAGCTAAAGGCCCTCCATCCTCTCACCATGGGTGAGCATTGCCTACACGCATGTGACGGCAGAAACATCCACATTCGCATACACTGGTAAGATAACTTGAACCTTGCATGCCTGTACTGCCAGCCGCGTGGTGCTGCTTGAATTGAAAATGTTGGGCAAAGAAGCAACACGGAACACTGCCGCAACATTGCTCAAGGAAATACGGGCTTTGTACCTCACCATGCACGCAACTCGCACTGCAATCCCTCACGAAGCAGCTCGGCGGCTTCTTCTTCATAACCTACCCATCGAGCACCTGAAAGGAGGCACCTTCAGCCGGGCGGCGGTAGGGTAGCAAGTTCGGTGACATGGGAAGCACCATGCTGCGGGCCGCGGCTCTTGCAGAACTCTCCTTCGGGCGCTCGGCCAGGTCCTGCAAGTCCTCAGGGGCAAAGCAGGTCCTTTTGACGACCGTCAAGGCAAACAACAAGTGAACCCTGGACCCACCCTTTTTCACCGGGCCGAAAAACATGAGCCGGATGGAAATCCCTTCTGCGTCACACCGTCATGGTGCCTCAAATGGCGAGCACTGCGTGATAGTGTCCGGTGCAGGGGTCCATTCCTGCATGTGCCCAGGGGAAGCCCTTTACGGCTCCATGACTCAAGAAAATCCCGGTGGTTGGCGTGTGGGATGGCCATCCCTTGCTCTGCATACCAGTCCTTCTCCCAAAAGGAGAAAATGTCCCCATGGTGCACCTCGATCTTTCCGAAGGGCTCCACTGCCACCTCGCGGAGGGCTCCTGGGCAAAAAAAGCGCGCTACAGAACCCGCGTGATGTCCATTCCCACCTAGTTCTCGCAGAATAGTCCTCCAAATTCCTAGGTGTCAATGTTAAGGAATATGTTGAAGTGAGGGAAGTCTTTTGATCGTGCTCAAAACAACACCTCCAGTATGAATAGATGGTTTGCGAATCTTCTCACAAGTTCTATCACGTACACCCTCTGGGGCTCCCGCGCACCTCTCAGCAATTGCCCTTGGCAGTGACCCAGTTGATTACTTGTCCATCTGCTGGCTGGGCCGGTGCGGGACAAAGCCCAATTATGTACACTTCGCCAGCTGCCGGTTGCATTCACCTTCTGCCAGTTCAAAAAAAAAGCGTCCAAATTATTCGACAGCCGCACATACACCTTCAAGCTTATGCCCAAGGCTTTCCCCAACTCTTCTGCCTTTTGGGGTCGCCGGCTCCGGACTCATGTCGGGCTCCTCGGAAATGCGCCAGGCGCTGCGGCTGCAAAGCCCGCAGCTCCACCTCGCTGGGCTGCTCTGTGATCTCCGGGTGGCCCATGACATTGCCTGGGATGGGCTGGTGGAAAACAGGCGAAATATGTGGAGTTGCAAATTGATCATTCATTGATCTGATTTGCATTCAAGCTTGTCCAAACATGAGAGCGCAAGCTACCGTCATTTCCACCAACATGTCCCAAAATGGAGCAGCACTCTTTAGTGAAAAGTGCCGGCAGCCTATTGCCATTTCTTTCTCAATCAGGGGCTGCTTAGCCAGGTATCTTTGTGTTGTTGTTGCAGCTTTTTGATGGAAGGAGGTCTGCCCGGTCATGTGGCACCATTATCCACTGACAAAAAAAGACACATTGCAGACATGAACAAACGTGCTCGAACTGCTTCATATGACGAACCCAAGCAGATGTTATCCCCTAACATGAAAATACAAAAATACAAGTGCAACAAAACTACCGAAGGAGGAGAAATGCAATCTCCGAACCACCGCATATGAGCCCTGCGGCGCACCTTGCAAAACTGTTCAGTTGGCCTGGCTGGCGCCACAGGACAAGCCAAAAGTAAACGTCCTGAATTTCTGCGCTTTCCACACAAGACAGGCCATGGCTCAGCTGAAGTCAGCTAAGGGGCCCATCTCCTGCTGCAGGGTCCGCAGCTGTGGGTCGACTGAAAGCCTGCGATAGGGTCGCGGAGACTCCAACTGTCGCAGGTAGTCGTCCTCAGCCACTTTCAAGGAAGCAGCAGCTTGAAAGGGAAGAAAGTGCAAATCAAACAAGACACACATCTGTACATATACCATAATATACATATACACCTGTATTGTGTTCAAATGTCTACGTGTCTATCGATCATTCACTTCAATTATACACTTTTTTAGATATTGATTTATGATACTGGCTCATTCGGGGAGTTTGGAACCCCCTTGTCTGCAGCAGCAAAAGCCAGAGAACCATGCGGTCGATGATCCGTTTCCCTTCTGGCGCTCTCAGCCTTCACGACCAGCGTTCTCATCAACCCGTGGCTTCTTCGCGCTCATGCAAAAGCTTTGTTGTCCTGAAGCCTTCACCATGAACAAAACCAAACAACTCAAAATGCAAAGCACCTGCCAAGAACGATGCAGTGTTGGCGTTCCAAAGGCAATCTCTGCAAGTGTCCTGCTGCTTGATGGCACGCGTGGGGATCGGCTGCTGCTCCGGCTCCAGCTGACGAAGATAATCCACCTGAGCATACTTTTGAACTTAGCCGTACCTAGCCGTTTCTGGATGTGCTTTGCATTTCCGCCCCATCCAGAAACGCGGACGCCACCAAAAAGGGGCCTTTGAGGAGCCACATGGCTGTTGCGAGGGAATCCCCTAGACTCGAAGTTGAGTTGGGCTTGGGCACTCGCCTCAGCAAAGGCCCAAAGCATTTTGCCTGTGATTCACTGCGTGAAGGCAATGAACATCCACCAGGTCGGTTGTGATCTTAGCCGTGCTGGGGAAAATGGCAAGAAGTCGGGCTCCAATTAGGTTTCACAATGTTAGGCGGGCGGGCTCGTCACGTCTTGAAGTTTAGAATGTGACAACTCTCGGCCAAAGCTTTCATTCGTGGCTTTGAGAGTGAGCCGAGGTTTGCAATGCACGAACGGTGCCTAAGTGCACCGTAATGCTAGCCGGCACAGATGCCTGCAGCTTGCGCCTGCACTTCTGTCTCCGGTGTCATTTATGGCTGGCACCCCCCGATTAATCACTAAATTGCTTAATTAAAAAATGCTGCGACATGATGACTGATTCAGACGAAGGGAAACTCGAAGCAGCTTAAGGAACCAAGGGCAGAGAATGAGCAAATCGCGCGATGCAGCCCGGCTGCATGCTGTTGCATTGCACGCTGGCGGATCATATTGTAGCGGTTTTTGCCTGCGACATGAAAGTCAGGTCTGAGGACTTCAAAGCTCAGTGCTGAACTCATGTTTCAATTGCAAACTTGATGGCCGCTCTCGAACAACGGCAACCCTCCTTATTCCTCCCCGTCTCAACCCGGCAATACAGCCAGAATGGGCACCTTGGCTTAGGAACCGCAGAGTCTGAAGACTCGTGCCTCCTGTTTTCGTTCGCCATGCATGCCACTGGCAGCGCTGCCCAAGCTTGGCAGACGGGAGCGCTCGCCACATGGCACAGGATGGCGTTTCAAATGTGAGAAAATGAATGAAGGAACACGGGGCCCGGGGAAGTGACTTCCCCAAGTTAGGGGCATTGCCTTGTAACTTCTTGGCAATGAGGACTTCATGGCAACAAGACAAGAAGCGCAAGGCTCATCCGACTTCTGACCTGGCAGTTCAACATGACAGAAATCCGATGAGTGCAGGATCCCAATGGATGGCAATGGCTAAATATGGCTAAAGCAAACTACATGGTTGCCCGAAGGTAAAAGCCATGGACCTAACAACAGCTTGGCCCGTGCTCGTGCTACTGCATACCTCTTGCGTGAGCAAACTTAAGCTATGCCATGGCGATGGCCTGACACTTAGCTCGAGCCGGAGGCACGGGTGAGGCTGGCAAGTCCAGCCTGAAACTGCCCGCTGTCTGCGACAACCGTCAAGGAACATGGTATATGATGGCTGAGTGCCGGGTTATGGGTAACGTTGATCGATGTTAATCGAAAGTCAACATCCAACTTGTCAATTAAAGACAAACGACAAAGGCGATGCTGCGTGTTTGCTGGGAACAATGCTCGAAGCGGACCGCTTTACAACCAACCTTGGAACAGGAAACGCCTGCAATGCCTACGTACTCTCTCTCTCGCTCTCTCTGCCAAGTCTCCTTCTTTCGCTTTCGGCGTGTCTCGCTGCTGTCCCTCAGCAAGACCTCAGAAACAGCGTGCGAACCAGAAGTCCAGGCAACGAGTCGTAGCTGAAGCTAGCAACGGAAATGAGTATCAATATGTTAAGTAAATGTTGCAAACGGGGTCCAAAGCAACCGCCAGTGCCCACTAACAACCTGAATGTTAGATTGAGCCTGCCCGGCGTCCACCCCACACTCATTGCAAAACAGCAGCCATTTCCCATGTCAATAGCTACCACACTGGCCACATGAATCACCGTTCCAAGAAACAAACGCCAAAGCCTGCAAAGCGGCGTCACGGAGCATGCCGTTCTCCTGCTGCATCTGGACATGAACGCCTGCCAGCTGCTGATTCCCCACGTTTGCAAGTGGACCATCAGAATCTTCCCACTTGTCTTCCCAGAATTTCCATTTCGGTTGGTTCACTTGAAATAATAATGTGCGGGAATCCTCTGCACAACAGGCTGTGAACTGTGCACTGCTGTGATTCACATAGAAATTTCGAGGCGGCGAGGGCGTCCAGAGCATGGGCCTTCTCGTCCTTTGACCGGACATGTCCTGTGTGCTTTGCTTGCCATGTCTGGGTCGCTTGCTCAACTTCAAGGTCCGTCCCTTGGAAGCGCCTGTTGACACAGTTTTCAACCGTGGTCTGCAACCGCGTGCGGCCTTGCATGTGCTGTGCCAGCTGCTGGCGCCAGCCATCCATGAGCGAACTGGAGGCGCAAAGGACCAGGAACTGGCCCCCTTTGTCGCCCGCCAGGTGCAAGCAAAAGCCTTAAGTACGGCAGTCTCTCCAGTAGTGGCATGAACAACATTGGGATTGGACCACAGGTGAACAGCTGGAAGCAGTGAAGAGGCATGACAGGCCTAGGCGCCTGCAAGCCTATGACCTTCACACGTGGGCTCAACCTTTCATGGTCTCAGTAATTCTGGTGTTGTGACAGCATCGGCAGGACATACACACGTTGTTTGGCGTAAGTGCATGCTCCACACGACCCCCCTGCGTCCATCAATCATTGCAGGGCGATCTTTGGTCAGCCATGGGGCTGAGGGCAACCAAAGTCTTGCCAGCTCCAAGGCTCGAGGCGTCCAAGGACCCGCTCCTCAGGCAGTGAAAGCATCTGACGTCATCTGACCATGTGGAATGGGCCTACGCTTCTCGTCACCCGATGCAAAGAATACGCTGGTCGGCACAACAAAGAAATGAGCAGCAAGTGTGGGAGCAAGCAAATGAAAGTAAAATGTTTAAATGATGATTGAAGCCCTCAGACTGTTCGCAGTAAGGGACTCAAAGAAACCGTTTCTGTACACTTCCAGATGTTGATCTGAGCCTCGCCCCAGCATGGCGTGCAAGCAGCAAACGTTGCACGGCTTCTGTCTGGTAGGGAAAAAGGGGAGTCACCACCTTCGCCTGCGCGGAATCGAATTGCCGCGCACCCCTCCGCCCCACAACTCAGGTTGCGCCAAATTCATAGACAATTGCGCAAACAATCAAACAGCCAGTTTTTAGAAGCGCGTTCTTGGTGGAACGTGATAACGTCTCAAATAACCGCAAATCAGCAAGAGGGCAGGGGCACAATTGCACACACTTGGCCAAATAGATGGACATGGTCCTTGCCGCGCTTGTGCAAGTAAAGGGCAACAGACTAGAAATGGCAATGGCATCAGAATGGAGAGTGCTGTGGCTGACTAAACCTTGCCCAAGCTGCGATCAAAGGAACAAAGCTGCCATGCTGCAAAGTCATGCTTTACCAAGCCCCGGTGCAAAGGCATGCGGCACTTCAAAATGGATGCAACTTCTGCGTCAGGTGCCTCTGGGCTGGTCTCAGGTTGCTGGACATCCCGGAAGGCCAATGTCTTCATTGCCTCAAAGCCGTAGGACCGTCACTGGCAGTTGCCTGAAAGGAGTGCTTGTTTCGGCTCATACCTTTGGCCCATATGTGCCTCGCGGGATGTTCCACGGGCTTCTCTAGTTGATCTGGACGCAAGGGCGCAACATTGATAGCTAAGCTTGGGAAGCTGAAAGTGGACAGTCATACTTTCTACCATTGGACCTTGCTGTGACCTGCATGAAGCAAACCATTGAGGGTTTGCTCTCACATGTCGTTCCCACTTAGCCTATTCAAGAACAAAGCCTCTAATTGTTTGCTGAACATTCTGCACATTCTCATCGGGGACAACTTGTGGACAATTATGTTTTCTTTTTTCCAGGATGTCATGCCGTTCTTGTTTGTAGTCACCTGCAATTTCAGGGAGTCTTCGCCTTCCGGAAGCGTTCCGGTTGTCTCCTCCTGATCGCTTTGCACTCTTCCAGCGCACCTAGTCGATTTCTGGGCCGGTCCCAATCAAATTGAACTGAAGCAGGTCAGATCGCAACCCTACTTGCCCCCGGAGCAGAACCTGCTCTACTGACCAGCCCTGTGCAGCGGCCAAGCTGCTGCAACCAAGTGCCGATGCAAGCTGCCAGTGGCCTAACGGGGCATGACTCTAATCCAATTCCTCTGGAGAGCACACGTGATGGAGATGCAGGGCTCCATGTGTGAGTTGGACGCTTGATTTCCAGAAAGAAGAACGCTACCCGCGGATGACATTCCGCGCGATTCCCTGCTTGAGAACAACATGTCGATCAAAAGTGGGCGCAGGGGCCCCAGGCCCTGGATACGTACATAGCCTCGCCGGCCCCACCATGCTTGCCAGGTTTGGCTGGCTCGAATGTGCGCGCACAGAACCTTCGTGCGCATTCAAGAGCTCAACCCTGCCTGGCTGCTGCGGGTGATGCGATATGCAAGCTCAGAGCGAGCAGGCGCCTTGGTAGCTGGCTTGGTGCACTGTTAGAGAAAGGACGTGCCCAACTCAGCCCGCAGGGCAGCTGCTGACAAATCTTGGTTTGCCTATGCGGGCCGAGTGGCGAGAACACATGGGTACAAAAAGGCCAGCAGAAGCACGACCCGATAGATTGTGCCTGGCAACCGTACTTGTCATTGTCTGACAAAGGAGAGGGCCAGTGCCGCAAGCCCTTTCCGCACACAACTGCCTCATCTTGGCTAACTCCATGCCTAACTGCCCAGCCACTGGCCTGCGTAGGGATGAGATGAAGCGATCGTCAAGCCTTGGCACGAGCACTCTGCGAATCAGGCATGCGCTCGGAAACGAGAACCCAGCAAACCAAGTGCGCAAGCAGCCTCTGATGCCTCCAGGAACTGTGTTGAGCAACCCCCTCCCGATTTTAAGTGGGGATCTTTTGGACATAAACGGGGATTGATGGCCACCAATCTTGTTTGAGGGGGTTCCCTATTGATTACATTCAGAGAAACATGCCAAAAATATCATCTGGAAAGTGACCGTCCATGTGGAAAGGGTGCTTGTTCACTTCCGCGATCGTTGGTGAGTGGCCATATGCGATTGTCAAACATCTGAGACGCAGGGGTGGCCGTCGTAGTCTTCTTCAAGAATCAGCCGGGCATAGACCTGCCAAGCAGCTTCCGTGGCAAGCACTGAATCTTGCATCTACATACACAACAAAATGGGAGTGTCTTGAGAATTGGGCACCCCCAACATGCGTGATTTCCTATAATTGTTTCTTCAACACCAAATGCAAACAGGATAATCTGAGCAAACTGTCACACCCACAGCTTGCCATGGGTTCAGCAGCAGCAGCCGCCACATCCCTCGCGCGGTCGCGTCACACCCGCTTTGGTGCCCACACACACACATTCTGCACACCCTTTGACCAGGCCTCCTGCCAAATGCAAACAGGAATGCTGCTCTCCATGGCATCCTTGCACACAGGATGCTTTCAGCCCAAGTGCATGGCCCCATGCGCCAGCACAGCTGTGTCAAGTGTGGGCAAGCCATTCGCTTGCCAACCCCTTGGTTAAGGAATTTGTCCATGCTGTCTTGTCATGATTCATTGATCCGTGTCGGCACCACGCAGCTCGCTTGACTCAAACGCGTATCTCCTCTAGCCAGTCGGGAGCAGCAAAGCTCTCGCCCTGCCGCAGATGATCGGCGCAGCCTATTCAGCAAACACAGCTGTAAGCGCAATTGAGTTAACATCAGGGGCTCCTTAGGATTCAGGATGGTGGTTTGTTTCTTTCAAGGCACAGGGCCTAAACCTGTTGAAAGCACAAGGTGGGGGCCAACTCCGGGATTTGCAAGGAATGACCTTGCGGGCTCCATCAAGCAAGCCACCATAGCCCAAGCGTCATGTCCGGAATGCAATGGCTGACAAGCCTCCAAAATCTATGTTTCTTGTCCAGTCCAGTTGTTCACCTAAGGGTGTTGCTTGCACGTGTCATTCTTCTGATTTGAGTAAGTGGCATCATTCAAGCCACCTGTAAACGCCCCCTTTTCTCTTTCAGCCACGCGCAATGCGGGGGTACCAAAATACTGCACAAATTCGAAATACGCAGTTGACAGGTCATCAACCCATTTTGACCAGGGCTTCATCACATACGGAAGTGCTCCCTGCAAATCAACAAAGCCAAAGAAGGCGTCCCTGGAAAGCTGATCCTCTTAGAATATCGGGTTTTGGGGTTTCATGCTTATCTGTGGGTGTTTCTCACAATAGAGGCACCTAGAACCAGCCAAAAGGGGGGTCCCTATGTTGAGAAGCCACCCTGTAGGGAAACGTCCATTGAGCCTTTGACTCATCAGCCAGCGAAGAGAATCGCCTCGCAGCTGCTGCAAGAGCTCCACCTGGTCGCCATCCGTCAGGTAGAGCGCCCCCAAAAGCAGCTCCCGATCCTCAAGGCGCTGGGATCTGATGATGTTCCGCTGAAAATAGCGTCATGCATAATCCCCCCCATTCATGAGTTGCACTGCTCGAGCACCAAGCCCCAAACAAAGCCCGGCTCCATAAGGTTTGGGCGAGGTTTGCCGTTCGCCAGAATTCCCACGGATTTCCTTGTTTGACAGCCCCCAAAACATTGACGTTTGCTTTCCAAATGCATGCCAACCAGCCCAAAGCTACAGTACCCCTCCACCAGGCCAGCCTTCCCGAACAAGGCAAAACCAAACAACTTGGCTTTTGCTTTCCCATTGCAACGCTTAGTGCCCAAGGCGTCAGAGCTAGGCTCCCGCAGTGTCAACTCCCTCCACTAAACGGACGGGTTGCTCAATCTCACTTGCATCAATTGCTGCAACCGTGCTTGCTTTTCTCGGCAAGTTTTGGTTTCATAGTGCCACACTGACGGCATGTGCCAAAGGAGGCGCTGATCAGTTTACCCACAGATTCAAGCCGCGGCCCCCAGGCTGCACAGCTGCGCTGGCACTCGGCATTTCTGCAGAATCGGCCCTGCGTCAAAGGCTGGCAGCCTCAAGCGAGTGAAGCCGTGAAGGCCCTCGAAAACTTCGCTCTTGGCTACAACACAGACTTTGTCCCTGGGCCACCCCCCGGAAGTGAAGGGGTTGCTTTGCCTTGGGGAAATACATGGGACTACCAAAGCGCCGTATGAGGACCAAATACACGCACTCAATCGTAAGAACAACAGCTACAATGGCTCAAGCTGCTGGTGACAGGCCAGTTTTGTGTGGAGGACAACCAATTGCCCCTCGGGTCATGTCAAATTGTCCAATGAAGCTGACCAAATACTCCCCAAAGTCAGGAAAACGCAGCAAGCCCAAAACAGCCCACAATCTCGCGCAACCCTCTTCGCACTCCTTTCATTGAATCTGGCAGCTGATGTGCGCGTCTCAGCCCCAGAAACACACAGAATCCGAGTATATCAATTGGTGGCAAAAACATTTATACATGTCCAAGTTCTCCTGAGTTGCCAAACCACTTCAATCCTCTCTTCTCTTCAAATCCAGTTGTCCCCAGCAAAAAGGGAAACGGCAAAAGGCCATGCCCAGCAACTCCTTGGAGCCGACGAAGAACCGCAGCCGCTCACCCTTGGCGGTGGCACGCAGGGCGCCTCAGTGACGGCCTTTTGGCAGGGCCATCTTTTTCCGCTGTTGCGCTTGTTTTCCGCATAAGCCAGTCTGTGGTATGTGTGTCCGCGCGTAAGCCCGTCCGTCACAAACCGCGTCTCGATTTGGCCCAGAATTCGGGTTAATTATTGGATGCAGTGCACAAACAAAAATCCGTCAACACAATCACTGTGACTCCTGGGCTGCTATGCAGCCAAGCATCCGGCTGAATGCCACACGAAGCCTTGCGGAGGGGTTGGCAGCCCACACTCCTTCGTGAACAACTTGCAGTACTGCTCAGTTGCGGCCTGCGCAGAAACTAAACAAGGAGGGCATACAAGGGCTTGGTTGCAGTCCAGTTGCACTCCAATTTTGTCAGTCGCTACTCGTTTGCTTGCCTGCCTCACGCGTGGGCTGATCAAACACCTCCTGAAATGCTTCGTCGCGATCTCCTGCACAGCTTCAAAATTGCAAATCACAGCCTCTCTCAACACTCGTCACCCAAAAGCCCAAAATATTTACATTGCTTACTTGGCAACTCGTGCTCTGAACCAATAAAATCAGAACCTACCTTCTGGACGAGGCAGCAAATTGTCCGCTCCTGGGCTGCTTGACTTGCTCGCGCGCTGGATAAGCAAAGGGCGATCCGGCTCTTGCACACGAGCACATGTCACTCGTAGCGTCATGTCCTGCCAGGCGTCCGAATTGCGCTTGCTGACGAATTGTGGCCATGGGGAAGGTACATGTCCAAGAGAACCCGTACAAGCTTGACATATGGCCCGTTTTGTTCATTATTCACGCGGCGGAGTGTGCCGTTCTGCTGTTATGCGTTGGCCATGTTCGTAGGGAATACTAACCCCAAACCAAATGCCGCAAGGCTGAGTACACCTTGCCAAAAGGATCCAAAAGGGCTGCTTCCACCATCGTTCCTCCCATCCCCCCTACCTTGGCATACTTCCCCTTGTGAGAAACGTGCGGAGCCCCTGTCCCGAGTTTTCACCTCCACAGTGGCTCCGAAGCAGCTGAGGAAGGCATCCTGGAGCCCGGACAAGTCGGGAGACGAACCCCGTGCCACGCGACATTACTGGGGCAACATTTCGGGTGATCCTTGAGGCTGATTGCATTCGGAGCAAGCTCTCGGCACTCCCTGGACCATTGAAAACTGACAAAGCGCTCCCCGGACCATTGGAAACTGACAAAGCTCACAGCCGAGCGTCCAACCGAGCACATTGGTCATTGAGCCCTTCGTCCAAAGCCATGTCCATGCTCTTCTGCACGACCCGGGCGGCCGACCTCAATGAGTTGGTTGAGGTGCAACTTGGGATACAAACAACTGGCAACCGACCAACCTCATTCAACTCTCCAAGGCAACCACCATCCCCAGGTAGCAGCTTTACACCTCCAAACCGTGGAACATCATGGAGCCCAGCCTCCGGTTTGGGCGCTTTGGCCCATGGGCGCCCGTGTCGTCTCGCAGAAAGTGCCTCTGCAGCCTTCGCAGCGACGAGCGGAGGCCGAGGCAGCGCTGGGACTGCAGCTGGCACCTGGGCCGCGGCTGCTCGTAGGGAGCCAATGGAGTTCAATCAAGTAGAAGACTCTTTTTTTGGCATTTCTTCAGTTGATTTCCACTTTGAACAATTCCTCCAAAAGGGCATCCCGCCCCCCTCAGCACCACCGCCAGCACACCGTCAGCACCACCGCCACCGCCACCGCCACCACCACCACCACCAACGAGGGTGCTGACGGTGGTGCTGACGCTGACGATGATGATGACGATGATGATGATGATGATGATGATGATGATGATGATGATGATGATGATGGCGGCGGCGGCGGTCATGATGTACTTGCAAGTTAGGATGGCAAACTGGAGCTGCTGGTTTCGCTTTCGCACATGTGATTTTTTGGCGTCAGCCCCAATCAGAGAGAAAAGCCACGAACCCCACAGGGCAAAAACATGTACTTCGGGCCCTGAAAACTTCTGCGGTGAGGGGACGGGCAAACTAAAACAAGGATCCCGGATCCCTCCAAAATTGGACATCCCCTGTTAATCAATTTGGGGCTGTTAATCCTGGGTCAACGTCTAGGAGTGAGGCAGGCTGCTCTTCCTCCCCCTCGAAGGGCGGTGACCCATTGCAGGGCCCCAGCTCCGCATCCTCCGGCAGCGCCCGCGCCTCTGCGAGGTCCCGGCCCGCCGCGAAGTGCTCCTTGCGCGGCAGGAGCAAAAAGCAGAGTAGGAGCGCCAAACTGGGACCCACTCCCCCCCCCCCCACCGGCCGACCAAACTCCCCCCCCCAAGGCAAACAATTTCTCAAAATCACTCCTGGGGGTGGCTTCCGATACAACCGCTGTCACTTTGATGGACCTGGCCAAATTAAAATGGGCCGCTCGTGGAAAGGAACTGGGTGGTGCTATGTGGTGCTTTTGCCACCTGGGGGACATGCCATAACGACAGAGTCCAAAATAGTGTATATATATATATATATATCGATATGTATATACAAATAAATGTATTGATATAGTACGCACATGATGGATGTGATGGTTGTTCGTTGCCTCTCCTCGTCCATGTAGTTGACAATACGCTCCATATCTCCAGCTTCAATAAACCCGCCTGAGGTGCTAGCAAAGCCATGACAAACAAATAATAAATAACATTTCCACGCAAATCAATCCTGCCTCTCAGCTTGAGGTCCTTCTGGTGGCGGATGTTGAACTGCGTCCTTCGCATTGCAGAAGCCGTACAGTTGGGCACGCCCAGTCCGAAACCCCACCGGTAACGTGGCAAACCCTGATCCGCGCACAGTGGCCTGGTCTTTGGCTCGCACCACGCTACTCCAGAGCTCTTGCGGAACGAGCGGCTGATCAACGAAGAATCGGAGATTCCGCAAGTGTAAATCCTGCAGGGCAGTGGATCCTAACTAGCTACAACCAACTTCTAGGCTAAGTGACAGCAAATACATCTTGGGGGACGGATTAACTGCTCTTGAGCCCAAATCATTCGTCCATCCTCGTTGAGGTTTAAATAAGCATAACCGTCCATGCACGCCGCCGCAACTTGCTAAGACTATCTTCCCGATCCGCTGTGCAGTTTTGCATGCCATGCCGCCCGCATTGTCGTTGAGCCCTTAGATGAGTTGGCGATTGTCATGCCACAAGGTCGCGTCCTTCAAGTTTGTGCTCTGGCACAGCGGTGGCTTTGCCAGCACTGCCTGGAGGTGAAGCGGCAACAACGGCAGGACGCTGCAATCCACCTCGCTGGATCAAACAGCCACGCGCTGTCTCGGGGCAAAAAAATGTTATGTCTTACAACCGAGCTTCTAAAGAATTGTGTGCTGGGGGAAAACAGCGTGGGTCTGCTCCAATCCTCATGCCAATACTCCTGCATTTGGCTAAGGATGAGGAAACTCCATGCTGAGGCAGTACCACACTGACAACCTGCCCAAGCACTCAGCCCAGCTACAGCTGCAACTTGGTAGTCTGAAGGAAGAGTCTCCTGGCAAGAAAAGCGACTCATCAGCGGTAAGATGCTGCCTGGAGGCAGCTGCCCCCTCTCGGCCATGCCCCTTGCAGCCCTTGCGGTAACCCTGGAAGAAGTTTCAGGACGCAAGCTAGCGAAAAGGTGGCTGGAGATGGGGACAAAGCAGGCGGCACATCAACCAGCGAGAAACAATCAAAGTTGCAAGCTGACTGGTCCTCCACCTCTGGCTGGGCAACCGGAAGTTGATACAGCGGCAAACCCCCACGATTCACCATCACATCTGCGTAACCTTGGCTGACCAAACAATGAACATGAGCAGAAAGTGCCTCGAAAATACAAGTGGCCTCTTGCGTCCCAGTGCGGAAAGTCCAGTGCTCCACACTGGGTTGTGGTTGGCCGAGGCACGCGCGACCATATCTGCCTCAGGTGCTGATCAAATTTAAGCTCTACCGCAAATTGTTGCTCATGTCCTCTACATTCACTTGGCTTGCTTGCTGTTGGCTATGCAGTATCAAAGAAAAGGATACACACGGTAACATGCCTGCGATGCATTGAGGAACTTTTGAGTCCAATTCCCACAAAGTAATGCAGCACAGCTATGTCCCTTGAAGGGAAATATCCGACGTGGGATTGTCACGTACGTGCGCCTCTGCAACCCGAATGCAACCCGCGAAGACGAATCTCCAACATTTGCTGCATTGGGCTTGCAAAGCCCAATGAAAAAAGTGCAGCTCCCGAGCCTCGCTGGCGGCCAAGCAAAGAAAGCCCCGGGACAGCAGGCGCAAGGCGTCTCGGAGCTCGGCCTCCCCAGATGCCAGCTCCTGTCACACATAATGAGAAATCGGGACTGCCAAGTCAAGGCCAATGAGGGTGATAAGCTGATATGGATGGGAATCAACTAAATACTCACTCACCAGCAGGAATGCAGGCAGGCAGGCTAGTCAGCCGAGGCCAGCAAAGAAACCTGAACTCCTGTCCCTGAAGCCAAGTAACACATGGTATCAGCCAAATAGCAGGTTGCATTGACGTCACTTCTGCCATATGACGCTTCTGCTGGTGGGAGCCCAATCCGCCAGTCCAGGCGGCCGTCATCACTGGTGGTGGGCTGACGCCAAGTCTGCCATCGCATGTAGGACCTATAGCGGACTGGGATGCAGCAAGCCGTGCAGCAAGCAAACAATTTACAGCAAACAAGTACTTGGCCGTGTGTGCAACCCGCACCCCCCACCCCAAACAAAAAAAGGTCGAGCACGGCGCCAATCAATTACATTGGACCCTGGCAATGAGTCTGCATTCCGCAGCTTCTTGGCGACACAGCACGCCAAACCTGATATGGATTGCAAGTGCAAGCCAAAGTGAAGCTAGAGCTTGCATGATACGTGGGGCAAGCCCGCATCCAAATCAGACATCAAAAATATAATTTTGAGAGGAATCTGTGATTTAGCACAGGTGAGCAACTTCATCAAACCAAGAGTTTGACAGCAACCTCCGCCCCCCCCCCTGAAGTTCAATCTGGTTATTTTGTTGCGAGTACACATTGTAAATCAAACGTGAAAGACCAAAATCCTAAGTTGGACCTTGGGGATCATCAAGGAGGTGAAGAAGAGTTGTGGGGCTTGCACAGTTTGTTCATCAACATGTGCTGTAGGAATGGCATGATCTGCATCATCAAGCTTGCTTAAGCTTGCTTGTAGCTGAGTGTGGCTCTTGAACGCACGCGAAGCACTCACGATTCACCTTTTCTCCATCGCTGCAAGTCCTGCCAAGCGCACTCACATGGCTTCCGTGCCCACTGTCCGTTTCACCACGTGGGCTTCCGGATTCATGGCTAGAACGCCTTCAACATGGTTGGTGGACACAAATTCCCGAGTATTTCTGATACCCAGTAGGGGTCCAACAACCTCAAATTTTTGCCCTGATGCCAAGAACTTGCCTCACAGTTTTGGCTGTAGCTTCCACTTGGCTTCTTCTCCGGCACGGAGAGGTCGAACCAGCCTCATTTCTGGGGCCATCCAAGCAAGCTCAGTGCAGGGATGACGCATGACTTTCCCTATTGTCGCCTGGCATGTGAGACATTTGTGATGCGTCACAAGGTGTCCCCTAGTATGTCAACTGTGTGCGACAAATCTCGTGCTTTTGTCTGGCTCCAGCGTTGCTTACGTCTTGGTCATGATCTTTCAAGTGTGGTTGCGTTGGTAGATTTCTCCTGGGTGCGATCTCTCAAACACACATGTCGGGCTTTGCGGCACGGCTTTGCTGCATCTGAGCAGCTTGTCGCCAAAAGGGTAATTGTCTGGCACCTGCCCAGGTGAAAGCACAAGCAAGTGAAACCCAGAAAAAAGTTGTGACGTGCAAGCCAGAAGCTGCAAGCCTGAAATAGCAAAGCAGTGGGGACAACAAGAAATCACGAAAGGGTAAGTGAATGCTGGATCGCCCCGAAACCAAGTTCGTCCAACTTTGCCATATCAACACTCTGGAACAAAGCCAAGCGCATGCCGCCCTAGACCTGGCACTGACACACGCTCAACCTCAAGTGAAGATAAGCAATCCATAGCGCACACCGCACAAATGACAGACTCATCTTCTGCCACTCACGTTCGCCTTCCCCCTCCCCCCTCTCCTCTGTCTCCCGGCAAAACCGCGCCTTCCAATTCTCCCGGGTCAACACCCGCGTGCCCTGCGCCTGCGGCAGCCCATAGAAAGCGGCCCCCCGCTGCGCCACGAAGGCCTCGAGGGCGTCCAGTCGACCCACCGACTCCTCAGACGTTTTGAACGGGAGGAAGGGATGGCCCAAGGCGATGGCCAACGAGCTCAAGGTCAAAGCTTGGCTAAGAATGGAACGGGAATGAACTGAGGCATCTGGCTTGGTGGTCTCTTGCCTTGTTTGATAGCCTATACTTTAGTTGCTTTCCAAAGGCCCCGAGTCTATCGCTTGCCACTGTTGCAACGCGGTCAGGCATCAACCAAACCGTGCTGCAAATCAATACTGCACCCTTGGCCTGTGCTCTGGGTGCCAGAAGTGCTGCTGCAGGAAGCAGGAACAGAACAAGCCCGGAGCAACTTCATGAGCTCCTGTCACTAGTAAACGTTTGAGGTAGCCCGGTTCTGACTCTGAAAATCTAGTCCGAATGCGACTGGCCAATGCAAATGGTCACTGGCTCGACGAACGCGAGAAACAGCTGCCAGGTTGACAAACGTTTGACATTTGTCGTTTGTTGGCCGAGCAACCACCTGGCTTCATTTGGCAGATTTTTGGCAGGACCCCGGTCAAGCCAAGCTTCAAAGGCTTCAGCAACCAGCTCAATGCTCATGTGCGCGGTAAAGCATCCAGCACATCCACATGCACACTCTTTCTTGTCAAGGGAGTGTGGCGCAGAGTCGGTGCCCAAGAAGAACTTGGGATTGTCCACTGCGCATTGCAGAAGCTTCTGTCGGTCAGGCTCGGTCTTCAGGATGGGCAAGCAGTAATAGTGCGGGTTGATCCCGCCCTTGAACAGCGCCTCAAAGGCAACTTTCAATGGCTATGCCAAAATGAGAATCACTTTGGGGCTGGGCTTTTAGCCTTCCTGCCTTCAGTCGGTTGGACTCAAGGTTTTCAAGCACGCCATGCCAATTGATTTCAACTTGCCTGAAGCTCAAGTTCTGCCGAAGCGATTCGTGGCCGTTTGGCAGAATTCGGGTTCCAGAATTCTGCCATTACTTGAAAGCGTGGCTGGCAAAAAAGCGATGCGAGGAGAACACACAACGGCTGCAGACCAGCTTCATTGCGATTGTGGCAGAGGTGGTGGGCCGTGATGGTCGCCCCAACCAACGGTCCAGCCTGGCACTGCCATAGAAGCAAAGCCAGCCAAAGTATCACGGCCTTTGTATTGGCATTGTGGGGCTGGCAACCCTATCGAGCGAGATTTGCTTGAAGTCTTGCAGGGTCAACGCAAGTCCCGAAGTGCCAATTCATGTTGGTGCCTTTTAAGCCCAGCCCATGTGTAGGCGTCTTTATTAATACTTCCGGGTTCCCTTGTTTGGTCGCTTAAAGGGAAATCCATGGCAAACCACCAGAAAACAAACCATGTTGGGGTCTCCGCTCGATACGGCCGCCTTTACCCAGGACTCATGGCATAACCCTTCTACAGAAAGGGGGCAAAAAGAAGACATTTGGGTTGTGTCAAAATAGGGAACCCCCAAAAATAGGGTTTCGCTTTAAAACCAACCTGGAAAGGGTGCCTTCTCCACAAAGGTTGCCGCAGCTGCGGAGGTGATGTGTTCGCATACCACCCGCAGCTTGGGGCATCTGCCCAGGATCCTCGCAATGGCACAAAGAGGTCCACGGCATGTTGCCCAGATGGATGCATGTAGTGCTGGTATGCTTCTATCCTGCTAAGCTCAATTATTCGCACACACTTGGTTCTTGCTTGCTTAGAACATGGACCTTGAACAACGATGGCATTCAATAAACACATGTGAACATTCAGCACCAACATGACAAACGGCGAGAAACGGACGGGAGCATGATGACAAAACCCCAAACCCCGGCAGCTGAGGCTCATTGGCATGACGGTCTCGTAGAAGCTCTGCTCGCGCTCAAAGACGTCCACGGATTGGTCCGTGGACTCTCCATGCACGAGGAGCAGCAGCCCCACCTGCTCCATCTTCTGCAGTGCGGGCATAATGAGCTCCTGAGACGGATGCAACTTCGCTTCCAGGCAACCAGTTGAGAGCTTCAACTGACTTGCTGGCACTTCACTGGCGCCTCATGTCCAGTTGGAGTCCTTCACCGGAGCTCATCCGAGCTCACCATATGGTCGAAGCAAAAACTGCCCGTCCGAAGCAAAACACACTTGCAACCCAAAGGCATAATCAGTCACGCCGAAGTCCGAGTTTGTGGTCGCCCCAGCTGGGTACAGCTTCACTGCATAAACGTGGCCACTCTGCTTGGCCTTCTCAATCTCCGCTGGCGACGTTTTGTCCGTCAGGTAGAGCCTCTGGGCGCCGGGAAGCTGTGAGTGGAGGGCCAAGCACAATTGCGGGAGTTCCATGAGCAAAGTAGATGAATGATATCTTCAATTAGGGGGCTCTTTCTCTTATGCTGTAGGGGTTCAAGGTATGCTGGGAGTGGGTCGCCGTCCCATAACATAGCATTCTCCACTCGCTGGGTTGCAATCCGGCGCAGTGCTTTTGGTCAGCTACAATCATCTGAATGGCAAATGTCTCTGCACAAGCTGTCTATGTGAGCTCTCTTATTCTGCAATAATGTTCACCAACTTTGTCTATGCAATTCATCCACGCAAGCTTCTGTGTGCAAGCTTATCTATGCAAACCTGTCTGTGCGTGTTGTCTAAGTGTGCGAGCTGGCTATGAAGGTTGCCTATGCTGCAAATTATCCACCCAAGCTTCTCGATGCAACTTGTCTATGCAACTTTCGGAATGCAAGCTCCCTGTGCAAGTTATTTACCTGCGTAAGTTTATCGATGCAACTTTTCTGTGCAAGATTCTCCCCACAAGTTTATGTATGCGCGTTTCTCTGTGCTGGATCTCCATGCAACCGCACTCTTCGAGCTCTCTAGCTAGATTTATCTATGACAGTTCTCAAAATATTATCAGGGTGTCCGCTATCTTACTTTCCACTGTCCCCCTTTTCATGCCCCTGACTCAAGTGTTTTTTTTCAGTTTGCTGATGCCTTCAGTGGGCCTTCAGCTAAAACTGTAGATGTTGCAACCGACAAGTGGGAGTCCAGGCCGACCCAGGCATACTTCAGAAGCCAAATCTCCTTGGGCGCCTTCAGCCCCTCAGACCAGGGCGCGTCATCAGAGGCACAAAGTCTCCAGGCCTCACCTGGGCGCTCCGGAGCTCGCAAGAATGCCACAGCCGAAATGAGGCCTTCTGCTCCCCGAACCAGGTTGTGCATTCCCAGTTCGCTTCACTTCAACCCCCAAATGTTCAACCACGGGTCAACCTGTGGTGTCATCCAACCAGGGACTCTGCTCTGGATTGCACGCACCAAAAGCTCACATGGGCTGAAAAAAAACCGTGGACAACCCTTGTATCCTTATGCCTCAGTATCGGTCAGTATCGGATTTTTTTTTCCTCTGCATCGGTTTGCAGTGTTTTGGCAGCTCTGGCTCGAAAGTCGCGACTTTTCCGTACAAGTGTAGTATGCAAAGTACACTCTGCCAGCTCCCAGCTCCAGCTGGAAAGTCGCAACTTTTCAGTACAAGTGCAGTACACAAAGTACATTTTGGCAGCTCCAGCTGGAAAGTAGCAACTTTTCAGTAGTATGCGCAGTACACTTTGGCAGCTCCGGCTCGAAAGTCGCAGCTTTTCAGTGCAAGCAAGTGTAGTATGGTGTAGTATACGAAGTACATTTTGGCAGCTCCACAGCGAAAGTCGCAACTTTTCAGTACACATGTAGTACACAAAGTGCATGTTGGCAGCTCCAGAGAAGGCTGCAGGGCAGCTGGTTGGATTCGGCATGGCGGCCAATGAGTTGGGTATCGGTTGGGTATCGGTTTGGGTATCGGTTTGGGCCCTGCAAATTTATGATTCCGCAATCTTGGTTTGCGACAACAACTAGGACCTGATGTGTGTCTTCATGGCTTCTGGGGGTATCGTTTTTTTTTCCCCCTCTGTATCGGTTTACAATGGTTTTGGCCTGCGAAACAAGTTAAGAGACGGCCCCTTACATAACGAAAAGGCGCGGGGTTGTTTTTTCAGCCCACATGGAGGTACGGGATTTCAAACCCGGGGCACCCCCCTCCCACGAACCGTCCAAGCCGCATGTTTGGGGAGTCGCTGCAGGATCCGGGCGCGGTATGCCAGCGCCGCCTCCGTGGTGGTGACCGGCGGCACCAAATTCGGCATGACCAGCACCCGGCAAAAGGCCGCAGCCGCATAGGGCCTCAGCTGTCAGCCCGACCACTTAGTGTGTGGTTTGAGGTGAAAGGGAGGAAAGGAGAGGACACAACCCCCCCCCAGGGGCTACAGATGGAAGCTTAAACTCACAATGGACAAATTACCAATTTAGACGTTGGCCGAACCAAGGGTTGAAACCAGCTTCCCGAGTTGGACGAAATTTGCAAATAAAGCCAATTTTGGTATTGGCCCTCCTGTCCTCTCACATGTACACAACAAACCGTTGCACACATTTATTGAGAAGCTAGGAAACGGGCAATAGGCATTTATGGCTTGCAGCACTGGATTTCTCATTGATTTCAGCCAGCAGTTGAACGGCATATTTGCCGCCATGCTAAACCCTAGCCTTTTCAAGGCCCATGCTGAGGATGCCAGTTGGCAAAGCCTTGGATTTTTCCGGCAGCTTCAAACACATGTTCCAACCGCATCCGAGCTGCACCGTGTGCTCTAGGTAGGGCTCATCGCGGAAGTGGTGGTGGAAGTCGTCGGGCTGCAAAATCTGCAGCTCAAACGGCTCTTTGGCCATGGCGTGTGGAGCGCAAAGCCAAAGGGAAACTGCACGTGGCTCTGACAGCACTGCTATGCACTGCTTCGCTGTGCGAGACCGTGAGCTGCTGAAAGTTAATGCTTTGCGTGTGTGTGACTCTTGACACCATCTTCTCGAGCCGTAGGCTGCAGCGGCCATGGGGCTCCGCGCTGAAGCCTGCGCCAAAGCGCAGGACATCACTACAACGAGGGCAACTACTGCCTGCCTAATAAGTGTCTTGCGGATTGTGTTCGAACAACTTCGGAGATGCGTGCTTCTCAAAATCAGAGACCCGATTTGACCTTGTCTAGTTGGTTTCCGTTTGGCCCCCCGCCCCCCAGCCAAGGCTTCGGCCGGGGCTGGTCCGCAGCCTGGGCCGCCAGCGCAGTGCGCAGCAGCTGTGCGCGGAAGGCGGCAGGTGGGCGCCAGGGGATTGCAGCGGCGAGAACCGCAAACCTGGGGACCGGGCGAAGGTTTCTTCTTGGAACTGAGGCACCCGGGTGGATCTCTTGAGTGCCCCAAATGGCGGCTTCCCGTTCAACTGTCTTTTTGAGGTCGCTCTAGTGGTAGCGTCAGGCCAAAAGAAGGTTTAGTTGACCGACCACACCTAGAAGGCTTTAATAATTTAAGATGAACATGATTCTTAAGAAAGGTTTATTCAGTTTCCATGCTAGATGGTTCGCGGGCACCCGCACGGCCAAAAGCAACCCTCTCCAAGGCTCTGAGTCACCTCCGCAATGTGAGGATCCCAAAGCATTGACGGGCCCCCAGCTTGGACATTTTCCGGGCGAACCTTAATCATGACGACTTTCATGGAATTTGCCCCAATAGAGTGTGCCTGTTTCCCTGTGAATGCGTGTCTTGGGTTTTGACCTACCTTAAGCCGCCAGGGAAAGCAAAGGCTTTGACATACAGTGGATGGACACAACCCGTTTCGAACCAGGTGGATTATTCGGAATTCAATTGGTTTCATCCCTCCCGACTAGTACAATATTTTGTACACGCAGTACGGCTCTAACAAAAGCGTTTTAGCCTTGGCTCCCCTATCAAGAGTGCTATTTGTGGTGGCCGTCCCGATTAAACTGGATCTCGACATTCTACGTGGGTAGAACCTTCCCCAAATTCGCCCCCTTCCACCAATCCCCACCCCCACCCCCCCCCCCCCCCAAACAAACACAAACAACAAACAAGCACACACTTTGAAAAGAAACAAGGCAACCTTCCCCAAATTTGCCCCCTTCCACCAATCCCACCGCCCCCCCCCAAAAAAAAAAACAAACACACATAACATATTCAGACACATGCCCAGCTCTTTCCACTGCATGCCGCGGCACATTGCCAGGCTGCTGAAGCTGAGGTGCTCCGGCCGCGGCAGCCACAGGCGGACTGCGTCCAGCATGACCTTTGACAAGACATCTGTCCAAGGGTATAATTTCCAGAGGCCCTTTCTATGCAGTTGTAGGCAATATCCTGTTGAAAAGGACCACTTTTGCTTTAGATGTTAGCCAAAGTGGCAGTAGCCTTTTGAGGCACCACGGCGCCCAGCTGTTCAACGAAATCCTGCAAAGCACAACGCGCTGAGCTTGGTGCCATTAATAGGCACCGCAGCGCCGCCGCTGCTGCAGTCGGCTCTCTGGAATCCAGGATCGCCGCAAGGGCCTGCACCAAGATTTGAAAATTGGGGCGACGAAGCAAATAAAGCAAGAACCTACACAAGATCCCGTTGGGATGCTAAAGGTCATTGGTTGCCGGACTTGCGCCTCTTCCACTGCTTTGCTTCCGCCCCCAAAGAGGCGGCCCCGTTCAATGGTGCGCCGAAAAAGGCTGCACTTGAAGGGCAGCTGCTCGCGCCTGACAGCTTTGGGGCTGGAAGGCTTGAGCTGTAAGTTGCCAAGCAGGAGACACACCTCAATCCCCGACAATCCTACCAGCCTACCAGCCATCTGCACCTCAAACCTTCTGCCTGTTGCTGCTTTGCAGAGGCTGAGCTTCCTGCATCCCCTGCGGCGCTCGCAGCTCGGCGCCCACCGTGTCATGGGCGCAGTTAGAGGGAAGGCCCAGCAGCACTGCCCGGTGGTGCCCATCCGGGCCGATGGAGTGAACTTTGCCTGAGCCGTATCCATGTCCCTTCTCCTCATCCCTCATCCCCTCCATGACCAAGGACAGTCATGCGCGAAGCGGGGCTCGCTCAATGACGGTTCACATGTGTCTCAGGAAGCACCTTGACCGGGGTGGGTGGGTGGGACGCTAGGTGCAACCGACCAGCTGTAGAGCCGCGAGGTGTCGTCTTTTGGGGGAAAGGCGCCAAAGCGCACGGTGAAGGGTGGCTCCTGCAAAAAAGCGAACAAGGCTTAACCACCAAGCGTTCTCACGCACAATTGCAGGGGCTACCCTTTGATTTCCGTTTATCTCCAAGTGTGCCTGCCTCTCCGAATTTGGCTGTTTGTCAGCTTTGCTACATTCTTTGCTTGACCTCAAAACGAGCCATCCTTTCATCCTTTCATCCTTTCATCCTTTGATCCCTTCGCCCCACCCGGGTGCTGTCCATGTGAAACTCCACCACACAGTCGGGCGCCCGCGAGGTATCATCTGCTGCAGCCTGCGCTGCGGACATGAAGCCGCCGCTCAGCACCTGGCAGTCACCTCTGATGGCCAAAGTCCAGGTGACACTTTGGATGCCGAATCCACCGGATGCTCTCCAAAGAGTGCTGAAAGCGTGCAATTTGTGGAATCAAATGGAGCATTCAAACTGCAACACATCCTGGTTTAGTACCTGGGGCCTGATTTCTGATGTCCCCCCAACTTCGCAAATGCCGTGGGCAGCTCCTCAAGCTCAAATGCAGCCATGGGTGCCGACAGCCGCTGCGATCCGCTGCTCCCTGCACCGCGGGTGTGCAGCAAAGGCTGCGCCGTCCTGGTGTGGATTCCAACATGTTGCCGGCAGAAACAAATGGCTTGCTAACCGAAAAGAACAAATCTTTCAAATGGGAACGCATCCAATCTGCAAGCCCATGTTAAAGGAGACCAGCACGCTGTGTGCTAGTGCCAACCTGGTTTGTCAAGGCACTGCAACAGCACTGCACCATTGCCAAGCCCAGAAATGATTTGTCCAAGCAAGCAGGCTGGCAGGCAAGCAAGCAAGCAATCACGCACGCACGCAATCACGCATTCGCGCATCCGCTGGATAATTACCGCAAATCCTAAAGAATCTTGCATTCACAAATGTCTCTGTTCATTTATGTGGGCGCCAACATGTTTGCAATGTCAGAGTTATGCAAGACTAACTGTGCATGCTGCGATGGCCCAAAAAGCGGATGCCGAGAGAGAAACACCGTCCGCAACATGCAAGTTAACCAGCAGGAGCCGAAAGGGTGTCCAAATAGGCGACCCCAAAAACCTGCTGTTTTTCCTTTTGGTCTCCCTTGAAAAACCTGAAAAGGGCACCATCAAAAAACGAAGCCCGAAAGAAGCTGTTGTAAATTGTGTTATTAAGCCTAGGCCACCTAACGGAATACCTAGGCAAGCAGCAAACCGTTGACTACCTTTTCACACTGCTGTCAGTGATCTTGAAGTCTATAGCGGGCGGAGCATATACATGCACAGGGTTGGAACCTGAATCCACACCCCCCTCATTTGAGATTGTACAGCAACGAAAATGTCGGCAGGTTTTGCAACCCGCTTTTTGGTTTGACACTCATCCATGGCACGTTGAAAATGGACGTTACACATCCATCGCGCCAATACACGGCTACTGTCGGTCTCAGAGGTGCTCCTTTATGGTGTTGAATGCATTCACCATCTCCCGAGGGTCGACCAGCCACGCGAACTCCAGGATGTCCATTCCCAGCTGCTCCAGGCGCGGTCGCTCCAGTCGCGACCACTCCAGTCCCTCCAACTGCGGCTCCTGCGTGCTGTAGTGGAGCTGGATGCTGGCTGGGTGTGTCCACGGGCACGGTCTTCAGCGCTCTGCTTTCGGCTGCGCTGAGCAAGCCTTTTTGCATCGCCCTCTGCTCTGTCACAGATCTCTTTGATCTCAGCTTCAAGGCCCTCGGCTCCGGTTGCCCGGAGCGTAGGAAACTGTCCGCCGAACGTGACAAGGTTTCTCATCCCCGGGAGGATGTTCACCTGGGCGACACATTGAGCAAGGCTCAACATCTTCCCGTTGTACGAGAAGAGCCATGGAAAGGAGTTCAGGTTGGTATCATAATCTCCGACCTGGCCACCGGTGACGTAGACAGTTCTGACGTAGTGGTGTCCTCTCTTTCCATACCCGGGCCCAACCCCCAATAGCCTCTGATCATAGCTTCGGGGGAACTCCGGGAGCACGCAGAAACGGAAGATGGACATCTGGTACAAGCTCTCGCGGTTGTGGCCCTGACCAACCATCCGGAGGGCGAACGTCGCGTCCTTGTCAAACCTGTCCACCACATTCTCGTACCCCAACTTCCTTGCTCTGCTGTCGTAATTCTTCGAGGCTTCGATCTGCTTTGCCTCGAAAGATGTTGCTCCTCGCTTTGCAACATCCGTGTAACCCTTGAAATCGTTGATGAGGAGCTGATCAACAGATTTGCCAACGCGGTGACACACTTCCTCGAGCATTTGCGTTCTCCGCTTTGCAGCTCTGAAAAGCTGAACGTCATTGCTCTCCTTTGTGCCATGCCCGCAACGCTGGCACTTCAACTGCCCTTGCATCATGTCCTCACCGCAAGCGCTGCAGTCCGTGTAGTTGACGGGCATGGCAAAGGTCTTGAATCTGACGGCTGATGAATCGGCCTCGGGTTGCCCCGGGCGAGTTGCAGCCATGTCTTCGGGGTTCTTGGCCCTCTTTCCCTCCTTGTCGGTCTGGAAGGCCTCATCTGCTGTCACGATGACGGCTCGCCTGGCGGCGAGCGATTCGACAGTTGTCTGACTTTCCAATGCTTCTAGGCGAAGAGCATTTCTCCAAAGCACCTCGCCGGTCTGCGCATCCGAGTAATACAAGATGGCATCATTGGGGACAATGTCGGAGGTCAACATGACGTCAGATTCAGAAAGGAAAAGACACAACCCCGAGCTCAATCGCGTATTTGAAATCAACGACGAGCTCGATCGGCATGGAGGCACGAACCCCTGCATTGTAGGCGGAGCTTTCGACGGGGTGAATAGAGAAGTGGCTCTGCGCACGCCCGCTCTCGGTTGCTCCAACTCCGCCCGGAATGACTCCCGTCCTCACGATGTTGTCAGCCGCGGCCTTGCTGGTTCGATGATACAGCTTGCCGGGAGCATCAGTCATCAGCGAAAGCTGCAGTCCATCCCTGCGAGCATCCTCCGGGAGGAATTTCCCGAAGACGGCCTTCGCAAGGGCGTACTGGTTTCGGCTGATGTCGCCATCAGCATTGACGCTGCTGGCGTGTCCTTGGCTAGCACGAACCTTGATGACAACCCACTCCTGGTTGTTTTCAGCGGCCGAAGGATGCTTGATCGCGAGGACAGTGAATCTGCATTTTGGGTCACAAACGAAGATCTTCAACAGCGTCTTGTACCCGCTGTTGCTCCGGGTCTTCCTGTTGAACCTGTTGAACTTGTTGCACATCGACGAAGTAATCCTCATCGAAGTCCAATGGCCGTTGATGCTGAAATCGGCCACGCAGCATCCCAGTCAACGTAGTGTATCAAATTTCGTGGGTCAGGGCGGGTTGGTTCTGAAGGTAAATTTATATTTGTATATGTTTTTGGCGGTTTTCAGAACACCATGGGGCATCTTGGTGTTCTTTCAGATTGCTGCGCACGCAACTGCGTCCGATGTATGGGTTTTTGGACGAGGTCTGACGTCAGTGTGCATGGCGTCATCATGGTGTCATCAGAACACATTGCGCTTTTCAAATTTCAAATCACACCTGGTGACATCATATTATTTTGTGGTGTCTAAAGGATCTCATGAGATGCATGATGCAAGATGCAACGCAGCAAACGTTCGATCCCTTGCAAAATGTTGGTTTCACGTGTTACATGTTTGATGATTCAGCAACTTGCAGAAGCAAACCGATGTTTAGGAGGGCAAATATGCTGGTTCAGTCAAGTCTGGCCTTGAGACAACTGAGACAGAGATGTGTGGGAGCCTGCAGCCACGGAGCCACGTCCACGTCGAGGGGCTGCCTGCAGGCGTCACGCAACCCCCTGTTTGCCATGAGTAGTGGCAGCGGTAGCGGTGCTGGCAGTGATGGCAGTGATGCCGGTTTCCTCAAGAAAACCAAGCCTGAGTCTGGGCCCGCCGCCAGGCTTGAGTTTGAGCCTAAGGAGCCTGAGGGTGTTGTGTTTCGCCACATCGACTTTGAGGAGGGTGGAACTCTCACCCATTGCTCCCGCGACGATGACGGGTTGATGAACATCAAGTTTGGAAGCGATGGCATCGTCATGGTCGAGAAGTGTGACTCGTCAGGGAAGTGAACTCGACTCGGAGCCCATATTGAACTCCAGACGGCTGTTGGCGGTGGTATTGTTCACTTTGATGTGTGGATGGAATAATGGAGTAAAACAATGTGCGAAGCTGTACTGTACATTACTTGACGTATGGTTTTTGATATTCCTTGCCATCATGCTTGTGTCTAGTGCGCTTTCAGCAGTGATTCGGTTTTTGCCAAGTTTGTGCGCTGCTTGTCAGATGCATTCGTTTTCCCTATGGGATGCACACATGATTCTTTTTGTGGCAGATCGATCCGAATTGCATGTTAGATGTTTGGCACTGG
Source organism: Effrenium voratum (assembly GCA_963377175.1). NCBI lineage: Eukaryota > Dinophyceae > Suessiales > Symbiodiniaceae > Effrenium > Effrenium voratum. Next base: position 993,895 of record CAUJNA010001358.1, on the reverse strand, counting down.
GTTCTGTTGGCGCCAGTGCAAGACATGGTTTGCAACAACTTAGCAACTTCCCTTGCTGGGGGGCCTTCATCCTTTGGAGGCTGTGGAAGCTTCGGGAACTTCGGGCTAACTTAGTTTTTGTTGGACCTGGAGCCCGCTCAGAAGTCCATACGAGTAACAAAGGCGGTTTTGTCAGCAGGTTACCTGGGGACCTGGCTGGTCATTGTTTGGAGTTGTTTGTTGAGCAAGAGTAGTGGTGTTGTAAGTTGTCAATCAGCAGAACACACTGTCGACGGAGTCTACGGTAGAACAGCCTAGCACGATGCCACAAGACTGATGTATAATGTATATATTCTCTTTGTGCAAACTTGTATCAATGTCCTTGCGATGATGCTTCGCGATTTTCTTCCAGATCCTTGGCTCGATGTCCCATCAGACCCTTGATAATCAGTCACATGTTTGAGAACTGGGAGTTGGCTTTCGGGGATTGAATCCATTGTTGTGTCCACGCACACCAAACCCGGCAGCCCGACTTAACCCGACTCCCGACCGGCGACCGCCGCAGTCAATCCCCGGCCCCTGCTTTGCTCATGGATGACAGCCATGTGGCTCTGAATCTTGACCTGGTGCGTGCCGGTCATGGCGCTGCTCCTGCCCGCCCTGCCCGCCAAGGGCGAGCCAGAGGTGGGCAGAGGTACACGTTGGCGAACTTGATGGAGGCATTGCTGTTTTCCCACTATTTGAGATGTGCCGCCGATTTTGCACGCGCTGTGGTGTTCGCGGTCAGCTTTGCATTTGGAGGGGAGGCGGGGTTCCATGTGATGATGTTCCTGGTTGCAGACCATGCAGTTTCTTGAGGCCGGGGAGAGGATGAAGACTGCTCTCGAGTCAGGGGAGAAGACGGCAAGGTAAGGGCCCTTGTGCTGGGGAGGATTTGTTTCTTGAACTTGCTGCGCGCCAGGTTCCTTCCGCTGCCACACTCTCGAGATCAAGATTTTATGTCACGAGCTGAGTTCGTTGTCGATCTTCTCGTGCAGCCTTCTTTCTCATTGCGTGACTTCGTGGAGCAATTGTTGCCCAAGACATGGCCAGTGCCTTATCCTGCGAGCCCTGTTTGCAATGGCGGCGGTGGCTGGACAACAGGGATATCTGCCGCCAGGGTTGTTTCCAGTTGCGTTGCTGCATGCAGCATGCATGTGGCGATGATGACTTGCGGTGTCTGCTCATGCGGAGAGGACGCACGGGGCTTGACTTGTTTTCCATCAGCAGCCGGTGCCCAGGCGAAAAACTATGTATTACATGTATGCGCGTGGCGTGGAGTGTAAACGGATGTGGCTGTGTGACTGTGTGATTGCGAATGGGTCCCATTGGTCCATTGGCTTTGCTTGTGCCCCAGGATTCAGAGTCAGTCACAATGTGCGGCGTAAGGCACTCATGCCAATCTATTTGCGGGCTTCGCACCCCCAGCGGAGATCGAGCAGCTGAAGAAGAAGCACATGAACATCGCGCACTGCACGCAGGACAGGTGGCCACGTGTCTTTCAGTTTTTCCCCCATATATGTTGAATGTGGAAAGTTGTTATGTTCGGGCCGGGCATGAAAAGGGTCAATTTCAGGATGATTTGGATGGCCTGTGCCTGTGCTTGAAAAACAACACGGCCAAATGAAATGCATGCAATGTGTGGTGAGTGATGGTGAGCGGTTTGCCTGTGACACTTCAGGGCATCAGCCTGGCGTTGACTTCAACTTGTGAGACTCAGCAGGCGCGGGGGAGTGTTTCATGGCTCTTGATCATGTGTTTGACACGAGTGTGCGTGCGTGTGCAGGTGTGTCTTGCATGTGCGAGTACAATGTTGTTTCTTCTCGGGCTTGCGCTGCCCCAGGATGAGGGGCAAGGCAAACTGTCTTCCGTGGAGGCCAATCTCTTTTTTGAGCATGTTTGTTGGATGCCTGTGACACTTTAGGGCCTTCTGGGCACCAGCTTGGCGATGACTTCTGCGACTCCAGGTGTGGGGACGTGTTGTTTGCTCTTGCTCTTGCGTTGAGTTGAGATGAAACACGTGAGAGAGGGAGAGCACACGCGCACGCATGTGTGTGTGTGTGTGGTGTGTGTGGTGTGTGTGTGTGTGTGTGTGTGTGTGTGTGTGTGTGTGTGTGTGTGTGTGTGTGTGTGTGTGTGTGTGTGTGTGTGTGTGTGTGTGTGTGTGTGTGTGTGTGTGTGTGTGTGTGTGTGTGTGTGTGTGTGTGTGTGTGTGTGTGTGTGTGTGTGTGTGTGTGTGTGTGTGTGTGTGTGTGTGTGTGTGTGTGTGTGTGTGTGTGTGTGTGTGTGTGTGTGTGTGTGTGTGTGTGTGTGTGTGTGTGTGTGTGTGTGTGTGTGTGTGTGTGTGTGTGTGTGTGTGTGTGTGTGTGTGTGTGTGTGTGTGTGTGTGTGTGTGTGTGTGTGTGTGTGTGTGTGTGTGTGTGTGTGTGTGTGTGTTTGAGCGTGTGTGTTTGAGCGTGGCATGTCTTGATGTTTGTGCGCATGCCTTTGTGCTGGCGTGGCGCCAGGATTCAATGTCAGACAAGATATAGATTGCTCGGACCGGCATGGAGGCCAATCTGTTTGTTGAGTGTGTTTCTCAGCTGCCCGTGACACCTCAGATTATCGACTTCTGAGACCAGCAGGCACGGGAAAGTGTTCATTGGCTGGACAAGTCGGACAAGCGTGAGTGCATGTGTGTTGTGTCTTGTGTCTTGTGTCTTGTGTGTGTTTGAGCGTGGCGTGTATTGATGTTTGTGCACATGTCCCGTTCTTTGTGCTGGCATGGCCCCAGGATTCATTATCAGACAAGATATGGATTGCTCGGACCGGCACGGGCACGGAGGCCAATCTGTTTGTTGAGGGTGTTTCTCAGCTGCCCGTGACACCTCAGGGTATCGACTTCTGAGACCAGCAGGCACGGGAAAGTGTTCATTGGCTGGACAAGTCGGACAAGCGTGAGTGCATGTGTGTTGTGTCTTGTGTCTTGTGTCTTGTGTGTGTTTGAGCGTGGCGTGTATTGATGTTTGTGCACATGTCCCGTTCTTTGTGCTGGCATGGCCCCAGGATTCATTATCAGACAAGATATGGAGTGCTCGGACCGGCACGGGCACGGAGGCCAATCTGTTTAGCAGGCACGGGAACGTGTTCACTGGCTGGACACGCGTGAGTGCATGTGTGTTGTGTCTTGTGTCTTGTGTCTTGTGTGTGTGTGTGTTTGAGCGTGGCGTGTATTGATGTTTGTGCACATTGTGCACATGTCCCATTTTTGTGCTGGCCCCAGGAATCCTTATCAGACCAAAATATGACTCTCTCGGCTTGGCACGCAGGCGCGGAGGCCAATCGTTTGTTGAGTGGGCTCGGGAAATTGTTCTTGGCTTTGTAGTTTAAGTGATTGACACACGTGCGAGTCCGTGCAAGTGCGAGTGTGTGTGTGTGTGTCTTGTGTGTGTGGTGTGTCTTTCTTGGATGTGTGTGTGTGTGTTTGCGTGTTTGTGGGCAACTTGTTGTTTGGGCTTGCGCCGCCCCAGGATCAGGGACAAGGCGCCTTCAAGGCACGCCGTCTTGTGTTTGAGACATGTGTGTGTGTCTCACGTGTGTGTGTGTGTGTGTTGCGGGAGTGCTTGTGCAGGTGTCCCGTGTTCGTGCGTGCGTGGCCGCAGGTTCTTTATTAGATCAAATGCGAATCGCGGGCCGCCTTGTGTGGAGGCCAGTTTTTTTGTGAAGTGTGTGTTTCTGTTGCCCGTGACACCTCAGGGTCTTCGGCTTGGCGTTGCCCTCTGGCACGGGAAAGCATCTTTGGCTTGTCTGTTTCACAACATGTAATGTCAACGTCAGGCTTCAGTCTTCAAGGGTGGCAGCAGTGCAGCAGCAGCAGTTGCAGCGTGGCGGACAGCGCAATGAGTTGCTGACTGCTGCAGGCAGATCGCAAAGATTGGCAGAGCGCTGACATGGAGAAGGCGCGCCACATTGACGAATCTTGGGAAACTTCTTGCACTGGGCGCACCGTATTGAGACACAATTGAACACAATTATTTTCCAAGTGGCTTTCGAAAGATCGAACACATTCGCTCATGTGTTTGATTGCTTCCTTCAGCACTGGCTGAAACAAGATTGTTGGCTGTCGGAGAAAGTGGGACTATATGTTCAGATTGACCATTTGAGACAGCGTGTCAGTGTCAACGTTTTGCACAATGATGTTTGCGAGTTGGCTTCGCGCTTTCGCATGTACACACTTCACATGTGCGCCAGCTACGCAGACTCTTGAACTCTTGAACACTTCACTTGCTTCTCTACAAATCAAATCAAGAAGAGCTCCTGAGAAGCCTTCAGCGGGCCACTGGGAGATGATGAAAACCAGGGCCAGGCAAGCGCCAAAAAAACAACAACACTGGACACGTGCACACGCGTGAGCCACTTCAACATGACACACAATGAAGGCCATTGCATAAATTGGGGCTCGCCGTACTTGCAAGCGATGAAAGCCTCAAAGACGCGATGCCTGTTGTCCTGGCTCCAACCCATCTCGGTCACAAACTCCGGTGCAAGAAGTTGTAGTGCGATTGATGGTGTCTGACAACTCCCCTCGCCTCCGATTTTCGAAGGCCCATAGTGGAATCGGAGATGCGCAGTGGTGCGCTATGATTTCCCACACCCTGTGCGTTCTGACCAAGAATCTCTCAATGCCAGGTTGAGCATGGTGTCAGCTCAAAAGATCATCTTGTCGCGTGCTCACCACATTACATTAATAACGTCCAAAAACCGTGCAGGTGTGCTTCAGGAGGTCCATGAACATGGCTCTGGCAGTGCTGTTTTGCAAGAAATAAACATGCCACAAGTCTGTGTGGTCGTTCTTAACGTACAGGACTGAGCGCCAGCATTGCCCTCGGTCAGGGAGCGGAGCCACATCCCGCCCGCCTGAGCAGATTCGACATGATGCGACACTGTTTCTGCTTGATCACGCGTGGCCATAATGCATGGCATGTTGCCTTGTGCGTTTTGCAGCCACACTTCAAATGGCACTTCCAACATGACATCATGTCTTACTGCGCTTGAGAACGCCACGCTGGCAAGCTTCAAGAAAGCATCGTCAATCACCGCCAGATCGTGCATTTTCCAAGATGAACGCTGTGCATCTAAAGTCTAGTTGGAATGATTTCGGCCCACGCTATCGTGTCGCACACAGAAAAACTCGGCGTTCATCACCGTTCATCCGTATTAATTAGTCTCTCAAATCACAGAGGCAATCTTTGGAAGTGTTCAGCAATGCAAAGTTGTCCTCCTCCAGCAGATAGGGCTCAAAGCGCCAATCGCTGCAGGAAGCGTGGCAGTCCTCGTGCTCATTTTGACTGATGACCTGAAGCCTGAAGCCCCTCGAGCTTGCTCGGCTTATCCGTGGCCGTGGCCTTAACCTTGTGGCACTTGTGGCCAACGGCAACCATGGGACTGGGACTCATGGGCAATTGCCGATATGAACAAATTGAGTCCGCAAGCTGCGAGCCTCTTGTGAACTCAGTGATGCTCCAAGTTGGCTCCAAGTGTGCATTGAATACATTGCCGAAAGGTTTACAGTTGTAGCTGATGCCACCGAATCTCAGAAACATGCGAAAACTGCACATGTGAAATGCCACTCTTTACTCGGGGATTGGTTGCTGCTAGGCCTATCAGGAGCCCTGCTTGAGTGTAGCGCCAGTTTTTGGTCGGGGCCTCGGGCGCTGAGCGCTTTGTGCTTTTCAGCGATTTGAAGTTTCATTTTCGCAGTGCGTGGTGGTTCCGACACCCAATGACTGGGTACAGGCTTCCCAGTTTAGATATGTCGGTAATGTGGCAACCGACAACGCCTTCACATTTGACATCAGTGGCTGCTTGATGGTGACTGGACACTTGGCTGTCTTGTTGCTTTCGGGGGGCTGGAAGATTGCAGCTGCGACATGGTGATATTCTTGCCGTTCAGGAATGAGCCATATTTTTGACAACATCACCAAGAGCGTCCTTCGCGATTTGAGCCACTTTGACTCCTACCAGCAATCCCTGCGTGTGATTGTAGACTTGCTATCAATCAAGCACTACCGGGCCAGGTTGCTTGACAGTCTTGGCAGACTCAGTGTGAGCATTCCCTTTTGACATTTGACGGGGTATGTGGGCTTGAGATGAGGCTGCTGGCAACATGCTTCAGGGGCACCGTGTTTGAACGGGCAATGAAGTATTGGGATGGAGGTCGATTCATCCTTTGGAGCAGCTTGGGCTGCAATGTGTGATTCCATGCCTTCCGAAAGGGACTGGTTTACCTGTTCAGTGGTTGGACACATGCAATACCTGGGGCTGGAAGTAATTTGTTGTAGAAGTTGCAAGTTGCAGGGGGAGAGTCGCCGTGTTCAAGAGCCGTGGTCAGTGTTCACTGCCAGGATGGAATTCTTTGAGTTCAGCTACATTGGCTGTGTTGGCAAGGGAGGGAGCCCTTCGCGAGATGTGGTCTATCTCCAAGTTCCAGAAGGGTGCTCGACCAGACCCAGAAGCGGAGGCGGGGTCAGGTAAGTTGCAAGTTCAGAGTTGGAGCCCCTTCCATACGGCACATGAGAGGCAGATGCGGCAGTTGCGGCAGATGCACAGGGCCAAGGAAACCGCCCGCAGACGTACAAAGTGTCAGCAAAGTTCTGCCAAGAAATTGACGGGGTCATCAAATCTCCATTTTTTTGGGCCTACACTTCGCTCGTGGGTCTCATCTCTGGCTTCTTGACCGAGCTGGCCTCCTTCTGCGAGGGGTGTTCTTGCCACGAGGAGGTGCTGCTCTCTCACCGCAGCTGGCAGCAGCGGCAATCTGCCCTTGGCGGGTCGTGCGGCTTCAAAGGCCGAAGGGCGCCAGAACTGGCGGCAGGGGAGCTGGATGACCGAATCGAAGCAGCTTCAGCCAACGCCATCTCGCAGATATTGACCCTGTGCCGTGATCTTTCTGAAGCTGAATCATCCAACATGTTTCTGGATTGGAATGCTGCAATTGATAGAATTGTGTTTGAAGTGCAGGCGAAAACATCTCACTGGCGGCAGCTTCCCTGGCGGCTCTGCGTTTGTGGCCACCCGAACGAAGAAGTGGCTAGCGCACAGATGCGAGTTTGCAGAGACCTGTACGCGGCGACTGAAGCTCGCCTTATGTGACTTCTTGATTGAAAGCTCGTGACCACCCCTGCCCCCCTGCCAAATCTGACGCCGCATGCGTTTTGCTCAGGCAAGCTCAGACAATCACCACAGATTGACCAGACGCTTCTTCTGCAGAGACTACGAGCCGGACCCGCAAGCAGACTTCGATCAGGACACATCGCTTCGGGCAGAGGCCTGGCAGAGGGTCGACTGCGACTGACGGACTGCGCGTGTTCAGGCTAGTCTTGTTGCAACACACGGGTGTCGCACAATGATCACCAGCGCTGCCCACTGTTCCTGTTGACAGCGTGCCGCATGACAGGTTGACGACTTCATAGAAGGATCGCCCCTCAACGAGCTGCCAAGTCTTGCAGTGTGGGCCGGCCTTCTGAAATGTGTCCGGATATGTGAAAGATCAATAGAGGCAGCTTGGATTGAACCTTGTGAAACAAAGAAACAAACACATCACCACAATTGATTGGTGCGGGGGTGGTGCATGGGTGTGCCGGCACGTGTGTTGTGTTCTTGGCTCAGCCAAGGCTCTTCACAAAGACATCAAGACCACCCTGCTCAGGGCGCCCGCTGCTCGCGATGCTACATCTCCACTGAATCTCGCTGGCCAGACTTGGAGCGCATATTTGCTAGCCCTGCTGAGCCTTGGCGCTGCGAACAGACATACTTGTACGTTTCTTCATTTCTTCCAGCTCTTGGACTCACTCACACGATTTGCTTGACCTGCTTTTCTGCATTGTGAACATTTGTTTGTGGATTTGCATGTCTACTGTTTTTTTAGATTGTGTGTAGCGGCCGTAAGGACTTGCGAGATGCAACAACGGCTGCTGACCTGTCTTGTCACAAGGGGCTGACCCTCGCAGTGTCGGAATTGTGCGGTGGAGACGCTTGCCGCCCTACGGCTCATCAGATTCTGGACCACGAGGCGCTCCGAAGTTTGGTTTACAGGCGGTTCCCGACCATGCTGTTCTCATCAGCAGAGACAGTTGCAGCCGCAATTGAGGGCAGGCCTCCCTCAGCCAAAAAGGCAGGTCTTTCGGTGTTGGGGAGCCGGGGGCTGGCACATCTCAGAGCAATTGCATCTACGAGCCGGCATGCTTTTTTTGCGATGCCACGGGTCTTGTTTGACCAGCTGCCAAGCCGATTGGCAACAGTTGCCCTCGCGACATCAAAAAATAGAACTTCACCGTTGCCGTTGGCAGGTGCTTGGCGGCCCGAGGGCGGACTGTTGAAACTGGAGCCAGCGGGTGGGCCGCACATGGTTGAGGGGCTGTCCATCGCAAGGGATGACGATTGCAGGGCAGTTGAGCGGGACGAGGAAGACCATCAGCAACATGCAGACGCCTTGCTGGCCAACATGTGCGTATTCCGAGTGGTGCACGGAAACCCAAGTCGATTGAAGAGGCCTCTTGACAAGGAGGATGATCTGAGCGGAAATGATATTGCCATCCGCTTGTATGATGTGGTGGAGTGGGAGAACTGCGAGGAAATCAGGATTCGTGTGCGCCGCTCCCGCGGCACTGACATCATCCGGCTCGACGCCGATTCTAAGGCAGCTGTCGTGGAGTGCAGTTGCAAGTTGCTGGAGCCTTTGGTCCATGCCGGGGCATTTCCTGGCAGACAGACCAGCTTTCATGACATGGCAAATGCCGAACTGGAGCACGACATGTCGCAGTTGCAGCAGGAGGGGGTTACATTGTTATCACTGAAAGGGAGGGGTGGGATGTAGGGGCTACGGGAAGGGTAGCTCAACCTGACGTCAACCGGTCCCACGGGTGAAATATGCAGACCATGGGACCCCCTGAGATGCTGAGGGTTGGCCCCTGAATGTGCTGTCTTGTGTAAGCATGGCCGGCACGGCGGGCACCGTTGCCTAATAGACATGCATCTACATGTGGGGTCTCAATAATTTCGTTTGTATTTTCATTTGATGGGGCCTGGGCGGCCTGGGTCTGGGTTTGCATTCAACAATAATTTATGCTTAGAAACCTAGAAAATGCAAAGGGTTTCTGAATCAGACAGCCCCATGCACCACACTCTTCAATTTGCAGAATGAAGGCAATGTGTTGTGACTGCCAGCGCTTCCACCCTGTGTAGGCCGGTCTGGCTTCAATGACTGCTCCCGGGCAGTGGCAAATGACCGAACACGCAGCGCAGCGGCATCTCCAACAATCCATGTGGCTCCGTGTGCCAAGCAGGCTTTTCGCTGGACGTGCTGGCGTGCCATTGGAGGATCTCACGCAGCTTGAGCTCGAATTTGCCATGACAGAGAATGAGTGGGAGCTCAAGCCGTTGCAGTCTTCATCAGATTTGGCGCGAATCCCACACAAGCGCGGCGGGAGGAAATTATGGTTCCAAGGCGCAAATGGAGCATTCTTTTCCGCATATTTGATTTGCCTGTTGTCAGCAGAAAAACTTTTCGATGCCGGGATTACAGCAGTGAATCATGGGCAAGTTGCCGCATATTATCTGGCTTTGTTGGCATTGCAAGCGCGCGCCGAGAAGTCATCTCATCCAGTGGCTATTGAGGTCCTGCCATTCAAGCCGGCTGTGTATTACAGGGCATTGATTTCGGGACGTGACCCCACCTCCACACACGCGGGCCTGGCTTTGTGTGATGACGACGGTGTGGACGCCAACATGAATGAGGCGGTTGCCACCCGGGCAAGTTTGACTGATGGCCCAGACAAGTGTCATCAGGTCGCTGTGCTAGCTGAGCTGCCTGGAGAGCCTGACAGCAATTCGATGCCATCCAGGCCAGCTTCGGGGAGGCCAAGGGCAGAGCCTCAGCCACGTGCCGATCCACCAAATCGCTTGGGCAAAGAAGCCAAGAGGCGACAAGGGCACGAAAAATCTGTCCAGTTTGGGCGGTTTTACATCGGCTATCACGAGCCATTGACCGCTAGCAATCCATTTTGGAGAGCGCTGTGCCCATATCATTTCGACTGCACCAAATCGATGCAGACCAATCAGGAGGCGTCAGAGGATGATGTGCTCCTAAGAATTAGGGCATGGTGCTTGCAAGCTTTTGAACCCAGTGTGACAGATAGGCGCTCCCACATGTTTCTTTCCCGTGTCCCCTCGCTCATCGAGGCTGGCAACAGCCAGAGTTTGTCGGAGCGACTTGAAGCATCCGAAAAAAAAACAAACGTGTCCACCAGAGGTCCACCATGTCAACCACATGGCAGTTGCAGTTGTGGTTGAACATGTGCAACATGTGGGATTGCTGTTGTTTCGTAGTCCAAACACTTTGTTTTTGTTCTGACCCGTTACCAGTGTCGCCATTGATCATTGGTTTTTGACGTCATGGTCGGATGGTTTGGGCTCACAAGCTCAGATTGTGATCGGAACAGAGAGCATGATTTATTCCAATTTGTTATGTGTTTGGCATTGGTGGCATCGCACTAGCAGCTAGTTGATCCATGGCGCCGGCCCATGGAGATGCTGGATCATCGGGCAGCGAGGACTCTATCAGAACTGATACATCTTCCAGCTCCAGTGGACTGCACAATGCTCGCGGTGAGGATGCCGCAGCAGGACCGAATGTCTCCAATCCAAACACATGTGGTATTTTCATGTGGGGGTCGTGAGGGAAGAGCAAGGACACATGAATCTGATCTAGGAAGCTAGATGTGTTGCCTTTCGGGTTCACACTTAAAAAAAACTGTGCGTGAGTCCGGGAGTGGCAGGGCGCGTAGTATGGTCGTCATTTTGATGCATACTTTCAGGTGTTTAGTAGCTCCGTGTATGCTCAAAACGTCATATTTGGGCGTAGCTTTGGACGAGGGAAACACACTTCGACCACTTCCGACCGTTTTTTCCCCCCAGATAGCTGAAAGCTATAGGGGTTCTAACTTCTAATAAAGAAGGAAAAGTGATTTGCGAGATTGAGGGCCGGGTGCTAGGGGGCATGCAGTTTGGGGTGCTGGTGGAGGTGCTGCTTTGCGAGCTTGACGGCCGGGTGCCAGCGGGCATGCAGCTTGGGGTGCTAGTAGTGGAGGTGCTGTTTTGCGAGAGTGATGGTCGGGTGCTAGGGGGCATGCAGTTTGGGGTGTTGGTGGAGGTGCTGTTTTGCGAGAGTGATGGCCGGGTGCTAAAGGGCATGCTGCTAGTGGAGGTGCTGTTTTGCGAGAGTGATGGCCGGGTGCCAGGGGGCAGGCAGTTTGGGGTGTTGGTGGAGGTGCTGTTTTGCATGGCCGGGTGCTAGGGGGCATGCAGTTTGGGGTGCTAGTGGAGGTGCTGTTCTGCGACAGTGATGGTGGAGGTGCTGATTGACGGCTGGGTGCCAGGTGTGACGTGCTGGTGAAGGTGATTTGCGAGATTGACGGCCGAGCGCTACGGGGCATGCAGTGGGTGCTGGTGGAGGTGTTGCTTTGCGAGAGTGATGGCCGGGTGCTAGGGGGCATGCAGTTTGGGGTGCTAGTGGAGGTGCTGTTTTGCGAGAGTTGGCCGGGCGCTAAAGGCATTCAGTTTGGGGTGTTGGTGAAGGTGCTGTTTTGCGAGAGTGTTTGCCTGTTTTGCGACAGTGATGACCGGGTGCTAGGGGGCATGCAGTTTCGGGTGTTGGTGGAGGTGCTGTTTTGCGAGGTTGACGGGCGGGTGCCAGATGTAGTTTGGGGTGCTGGTGCTGTTTTGCGAGCTTGACGCAGTTTGGGGTGGTGGTGCAACTGCTGTGTTGGGTTGCCGGGGTTCTAACTTCTAATGAAGAAGTGGGATTGTTTTGCAAGATCGACGGTTGGGAGCTAGGGGGCATGCACTTTGGGGTGCTGGCGCAGGTACAGTTTTGAGGTGCTGTTCGGGCTGGTGACAGTACGTGACGGCAAGGTGCTTGGTGCTCGGGGACCTGTCCAATGCTGGTGTGGGTGCTGCGTTGGGGTGCTGTTGGGGCTGCTGTCTTGAGGTGTTGGTGACGGTGTGGGCGCATATGATGGACTGCAGGGTGCTAGGGCGGGTGCTGTTTCATGATGCCGTTGAACCGGTTCGGACGTTGTTGCTGCTTAGTAGTGTAGTGTAACAGTCGTTTGTCATGGTGCGTGGTTCGTGGCTGGTGTGTCATCATGATGTTGTCACCCGCGTCATGATGCTGCTGTCACTGCGATGCTGCGATGCTGCGTTATGGTTCGTGGGTGTGGTGGCGCCATGATTGCTGCCAACATCAGGATGATGCTGAATTTCACTACGCTGTCGCGAGAAGATTCGTGGCTGTGGTATCATCATGCTGCCTTTTCAATTTTACCATTACCATGATGCTGTTCGCATCACCATGATGCTGTCCGCATCATGGTGGTGCTGTCCGCATGATCGTGATGCTGTCCGCATCATCATGATGCTGTCGAACTCATCAGGACGTCGTCTCTGCCTTTTTTCTGCTAGATATGTGGCGCGGAATCGTTTGTTGCTGGTGCATCAGCATGATGCTGTCAACATCATCATTTTTGCTGCTGAACTCATTAGGACGCTGTCTTCGTGTCTATTTAGCGCACATGCTGAGTGGCTGTGCATGATGCTGTCAACATCATCATGATGCCTCGGGAACCATTATGATGCTGCATAATGGTTCGTAGCCGTGATGCGCTATCTGGGGTCTACGCTGGTGTATTTTTCCGTTTTTTTTCCTTCTCCGACCACTTCCGACCACTTCCGACCACTCCCCCGACCACTCCCCCGACCACTCCCGGACACATACAAGGGTTCAACTCCACCCTGCGCCACCCTCTTCAGAGTTGCTACACATTTTTTTGCCAGGCTGAATATTAATATATATATGTATGTTTTGGTGTACTCATTCAGTCTCATAATATGAAACTACTTTGCTTGCCCTTCTCACTTGTGTTGGGTGTATTCATTCAGTCTCATAATATGAAACTACTTTGCTTACCCTTCTCACACTTGTGTTGAACTTGGGCCATCCCATTTGTTCTACACACATCCACGGATTGTTGAACAGTTCACATGTTGTATCGTGGATCAAGCATGCCCACACGCATTGTCCCTGGTGCCGGAAAGCCTTCGTCGGTGTTCGCCATGCCAGTGGTGACGGGGGCGACTTTGAGGGAGACAAGAATGCTGGCACTGGAACTGGCGAAGAAGGTGGCAGCCATGGAAGCTGCTCTTGAGGAGAAGGAGAAGGAGCAGGATAACAAAAGAAAGGCTGCCTATGAGAGGTTCAAGGCCAAGCAAGCTGCTCAGGCAGCGAAACGGTGCAAAGAGATGGAGCCGGCCTGCAAAGCCAAAGGTGTGGTGGTCCCACCCCGGAACATGCAGAAGACGACCATGGAGAAGACAGGCCAGGAAGCATGGCGGGTGATGGAGGTTCGCAGAGGCGAGGATGCCAAGGCTCGCAAGGCTGCGAAGGAGAAGGCCATGCAGGAGGAGGCCAAGCGGGATGTGGAGGCGCGCAGGGCCGAGGCACGGCGAGCTATGGAGGCACACGTGGCCACAAAGGAGGCGGCAAGGGCTGCGGATGCCCGGCGGCATCTATGGAGGCCAAGAGGGCCATGCAAGCCAGGCGGGCTGTGGAGGTGCACTGGGCCATGGAGTGCAAGAAGGCGGAGGAGGCCCGGCGGGCCGTGGAGGCGCACTGGGCCATGGAGGCCAAGAAGGCGGAGGAGGCCCGGCGGGCCATGGAGGCGCAGGCCATGGAGGCCAAGAAGGCGGAGGAGGCCCGGCGGGCAATGGAGGCGCAGGCCATGGAGGCCAGAAGGGCGGAGGAGGCTCGGCGGGTCATGGACGCAGGCCATGGAGGCGAAGAAGGCGGAGGAGGCCCGGCGGGCCATGGAGGCGCAGGCCATGGAGGCCAAGAAGGCGGAGGAGGCTCGGCGGGTCATGGACGCAGGCCATGGAGGCGAAGAAGGCGGAGGAGGCCCGGCGGGCCATGGAGGCGCAGGCCATGGAGGCCAAGAAGGCGGAGGAGGCCCGGCGGGCCATGGAGGCGCAGGCCATGGAGGCCAAGAAGGCGGAGCAGGCCCGGCGCGCCATGGAGGCGCAGGCCGTGGAGGCCAAGAAGGCCAAGGCGGAGCAGGCCCGGTGGGCTATGGAGGCGGATGTGGCCATGGAAGCCAAGAGGGCCAACGATGTGTCCCTGGAGGAGGTTGAGGTTGAAAGCATCAACTCGGATGGCACCGACTTCTCGCAGAACCTTGAGAACTCGTACGTGGAGGTGGAGGTGGATGCTGAGCTGGACTGGAACGGGGACATCCACATGAGCAACCGCGACGCGCTCACCATGAAGGTGATTGAGGTGCTCTCCATGGACACGGTCAGCATCATGGATGCCTTCCCAGGCATGTCTGAGCGGGACTTTGATCTCTGGCGGCATTGCCGCTTCCAGGGTGCGTGAGCTGGGTCCCATACAACAGACTGAGCCTCACAAACGGATTCAAGCCATTGCCAAGATGGAATATTAGTTTTTGAGGATGATATTTTTTCGGACCCAGCCAAGCCAAGCCAGGCGATGATCGTGTGGCTGCGTTTTTTCCACATTATAGGACTTTAGGAGTTCCCCGGCGGTTCAGCTCAGGATTTTCGCACGCTTCTTACTCTAGACATATCGCAATGCGACTAGAGCTTATTTGAAGCGGCTAGAGCACTTGTTTGCGGCTTGCGACTTGGGAGGCCTTCCCATGCTTGCGTGAGCTGGGTCAACCCATTGCGAAGATGAGAGATTAAATCAGAGATTAGTTGTGAGAATGATAGTTTTGCGGACCCAGCCAAGCCAGGTGCTGATCATGTGTTGCATTTCTCAATTTTAGGAGCTTTCGCTGGTGGTTCAGTTCAGGAATTGCGGCACGCTTCTCACTTCGAACACGATGTGTGTGGCTTGCGCTTGAAAACTCTTGGGCGTGACACACGGGGCTGGTTCCGGGAAGCTCCGTTGTCGTTACATGTCATCACTCCCTGCGCAGGACCAGTGGAGCTATCATTCTGCTCAGACGACGAGGCCTTTGCGGACAGCGTGGCGAATCCGGCCGCAGCAGCTGAGTTTCAGAAGCTGCCCAACAAGCGGCGCAAGGTGAAGGACGGTGATGCATTTACAGGAATTGGCGTCAACAGCATGGCCGAGGCCTTTCAATGGCACCTCCACCTCGTGCGCACATGCGCTTCAGAGTATGGGGACGCCTGTGTGGACCGTCTTGCTTGCAATTTGTCCAATGCAACCTGGTTTTCCCAGTACAGTCCCTTGGCCTGCATTTCTATGTTTCTGCATAGCCACGTTTCCATACTTTGTTCTCCCGCCGTATTTGGGTAATAGTTCACGTGTGGTCATCTTTGCTGGAAGTCCATGTTTGCGTTTCCAGCCTTGCGACGCCATCAGGTGGCATGGGCGGGATGGAGATCGTTAAGCTTCACCTGGAGAAGTCCATTGAGTACTGGGCCAGGGAGAAGAACAAGAAGTTGCTTGTTGATGGCATGCCCTTTATTTCTGGCACTTCATTCCACGCGGTGGACTTGGACCCTGTTTGCCAGGAGACCATCACGTCGCAGCCATTCCCGCCGCTGCATGTCTTTTCAGACATGGTCCTGCTGCTTGTTCCATCGGCCCGAGTTGCAGTATTGAAAACAATGGAGCAACATCGGGATGCAATTCAAGCTGACCTGGCCACATGTTCATCTCGGACCGCCGCACAAGACGATAAGGACGGCGCAAAGGCGGCCATTCGTGAGAAAGGTGAACACGTGCTTGAATCATTGCTGCAGGCGATGGACCCGTTCGACCCGTTGTTTGTGGAGGTCGCAGACTGTACCAAACATGACGGAGCCAAGTGTGATGTTCTGCCAGCGCAAGCCGACCTTGACGCGGCCCTGAGCTTCATGATGGCAGGCACTAGCTGTGTTGACTGGAGCAGCATGGGCGGATCTCTGACCCTCGCGGGGTGGACAGTTTTGCCATTCGCAATCCAGTTGAAGTTGGTGCAGCGGATTCGCCCGACGGTGTTCTTCCACGAGAATACACGCAACTTCAAGCCCGAGTTGCTTGCTCGGCACCTTCCGGGATATAACATCCACCATGGTATTCAAAACCCTCAGATGAGGGGCTTTCCCGTGCGACGGGCTCGCATATATACAGCTGTTGTTCGTTCGGACTTTGAGCTGGATGTGCCACTTGAGGAGATTGCCAAATTGAATCGTCATCCCAACTTTGACGGTGGCTCACTATTTTGTGCTCCTGATGATCTTGTTACTTGGATGAATCCAGTGCAAAATTCATTGCTTCACAGCTGTGCTTGAGTGTTCACACACACACACACAAACGCCGCCCTTTGCTACCATCGCTAAGGTCCAAGCCGAGTTGGCCAGACTTTGCGCCAAGCAGAAGCAGTCGAAGGGCAGCTTCTACGACGCTTTGCCACCCTCGTGCAAGGCAGCTTGGGCCGCTTGCTGTTGCTAGCCTTGCTGGTGTTGCGTGTGTTCATTCTTCAGCCACTTCCAGAGGTGACAGTTTCGACCCGTGTGTGTGCGCCCTCCTGACAGGTGAGGCGTGATTTATATGCTGACAATGCGGAGGTGAAGACGCTTCTTGAAAAGGGAGACGCGCTGGTAAATCTCACACAGAACGTTTTTTTTTGCGAATTACAGCAGCAACTTTTGCCCTTGCTTGCTTACAAAGTCGTTTGTGTGGTCACTGCGACAGGGCAGGCAGTTGCTGTGGCAGGAACTATTTAACGCGCAAGGTGTTCCAATGTTCCCTGACAGCATTCAGGCTGCTCAGCTAGGAGTCCCAGTCCTTCCGGCGAGGATTCGATGGCGAGGATTCGTTTTTTTCAGCGCTGATTCGAGTTGACGAGGATTCGTCTAAAAAACGCTTGACGAGGATTCGGGTTGACGTGGATCCGTGTCAACCGACGGGTGTCAGCTGCGCATGTTTGTAGTATATTCGTTGAATTGTCGCATGGCTTGTCCTGCCACTTCCATATCGGGCACATCTTGTGTTAGCACAGTTGATTAGGATGCCTCGGGCTCCTCCAACAGAACATTTTGTTGCATGGTATGTCTTGCCATTTCCATATCGGGCACATCTTGTGTTGGCACAATTGAGTAGTATGCTTCGGGCTCCTCCAACAGCACATTTCGTTGCATGGCATGTCTTGCCATTTCCATATCGGGCACATCTTGTGCTGGCGCAATTGAGTAGTATGCTTCGGGCTCCTCTAACAGCATAAGCAAAAAAAGCAGGAAGCCGCAGGCTCCTAAGAACGCGTGCTCGCAAGGCCCATAAGGTATTTGTTTTGGAGTCCCAGGAGATTCGCTGGCCATGAGTCGTCAAGCTGGCTTTCGGTTTAAGCTGTAGCTGTGTCCCCCCACTTAGGGTTTTCCATATAGGGACATGTCAGACCAGCACAACGTCTATGTTCTCCTGTGCGAGCGCGTCGCCCCAGAGGCTTTGGCTCTTGCCATCCAGGGCACCGACCCACTCTTTCCAGTTGGCAAGCCCACTCAGGAAGGCGTGGAGATCCACAAGAGTTTGCTGCAGGGCTTGCTCAGCGTCCAGCGGCGTTGGTATCCAAAGGAGTTGGAGCAGCCCCTTCAAAAGTTCAACCACCTCCACCAGAAGAAGCTTTTCCAAGACAAGGGCCCTCGTGGCCTTAAAGCCCAAGTGCAAAGTCTGCTGGACATGATCAGCTTCGTAAACACGAAGCGCCGTAACGTTAGCACGCAGAAGCGCCAGCTGCCAGCGATCCAGGAGATTTTGGAGACTGCCTCTGGAAGCCCATACCGAGCGCTGACTTCTACCGAGGAACTCCCAGACAAGGCAGCAAAGCTGCCCCGGAAGTATGAGAAAGAACCCACCGAGGAGAGCTTGCAGGATTTCTGGCAAGAGCTGGCAGAAAGGGAGTCGGTGCACTCGGTGGTGGATTTGTTGACTCAGACCAGTGAGAAGCCGGGGTCTTCTGATGACAAGGCAGGGAAATCCTCGTTGGGCGACAAAGAGGCGGTCATCTACACAGACCACTGCTCGGGCCTGCTGGTGAGATTGCAGGCGAACTCAGTGGAGTCGGCTGAAATGTTCCAGAAACCTGGATCTCCGTGGCTCTGGGGCAGGTTTGGAGATGGGGCAGAGTACCCCTCAGAGGTACCGAAGCAGATCGACAGCCCAAAAAAGCGCCCTGCCGCCGCAACGGAAAAGCCGGCAGCGATGAAAAAGCCGGCCGGAATGAAAAAGCCGGCTGTTGCCGAGGACGCATGCTCGTTTTACATCACTCAGGCGACAGACCAGTCGTACTCGCAGTTCAAGGACCCCGCCACTGGCACAAAGCGTCTCCTGTGCGGAATCAGCAAGGCGCGGCGGGCAAACCACCAGGACCTCATAGCCGTCGTGCGTGCTGAGCTCATGAAGCTGGACTTGCCTAGCATGTCCTTCGAGGAGGTCAAGGACAAAAGCCTGACCATTCGAGAGCTCGCGGTGAACCGCGGGCATGCCCATAGTCCTCAGGACAGACTGAAAAAAACATATGTCCGAACCCAAATTGTGTTTGTTACTCGCTACGACTCGATCCGCTCTCCTGCCAACGCTAGGACGTGGACTAGAGTGACCCGCTCGAGGGCGACTCGAGACAGGAGACCCCCGGTTCGTGTCGAGGGGGTGTCAGGCCAGTGCTATGCCGTGTCTGTTGTCCACATAGGCCTTGATTTTCGTTTTCTTGAGTCAAAACATGTCTACTTCAGGAAGCCCCTGGCTCCTACATTTGTCTGCTTGCAAATCTTGATTCTGTTTGAATTCTCTGCAGGGTAGACCTTTGGACACTTTGAAGTCCAGGAAGCCTTGGGCTCCTACATGCATCTGCTTGCACATCTTCATTGTGTTTGAATTCTTTGCAGGGTAGATCGTTGGACACTTTGAAGTCCAGGAAGCCTTGGGCTCCTACATGCATCTGCTTGCACATCTTCATTGTGTTTGAATTCTTTGCAGGGTAGATCTTTGGACACTTTGAAGTTCAGGAAGCCTTGGGCTCCTAGCATGATCACGTCAACAAGTATTATCAACGTCAATCAAGCTTCGGTGCCGTAGTGCGCGCCAAGGGGGTCTGAGCATGCATGCAGGCAGTCACGTAGAGCTCGAGCTAGGTGTAAGCTAAGGGCTATTAGTATAGCCATGGGTAATGCACCGTCGAGCTCCCGATCGAGCGCGACCAATGAGGGCGTGGAGGTTGCGCTGCGCATACTCGAGGCAGCCCGGCGGGCAGGGCAGCTGAGTCCGCAGCAGCCGCAGCCGGCGCAGCAGCCGCAGACCCCGCAGCCTGTGCCGCAGCCTCCGCCTCAGCCGATGCCGCAGCCTCCGCCTCAGCCGATGCCGCAGGCGGCATACGTGATGCCCCCGCCGCCACCGATATTTCCCTCCTCGTGGCGACCCACCGCCATGCGTATGTGGCCGACAGGGTCCGCTTGGACTAGGGTTTGCTTATGGTGTGGCCAAGAGAGCTACGTCCGACAGGCCTGCTGTTTGAACCCGATGTGCGCTCCTTGGATTGCATACTTTTAGTTAACGCGACCCCCCTAATTGTTTACTCACCACAAACCAAATGTTTGTTCACTTGGCCATATTGGTGTGGCTGACAAAGGAAGCGACCCGCTCCTGTCTTTTCTTCTGTGACATGTGTTAATTCGTTTTGGTCGGAAACATTTTTCTTAGCTTGGGTGAAAACATATTTGGTTCTGGGTCTGTTTGCAAGCACGACCGTTTACAAAGGATGCCATTGGCTCCTATCATGTAACCGGCTTTTGCTTTGCTGTCTAAGGAGCTGAGCATTTACGCACAGCCAGCCGCGGACATTGGTGTCCGCTTGCAAAGCTGGGGTAAGCAAAGCTGGGGCAAGCAGCGGGGCACCAAAGGGCAAAAGCGCCCCATATGGTGGCAAAGCCGGCAGCAAAGCTGGAAGCGAACTCGCACCGACGAGCCCGAGGAGCCCGATGATGCGGCGCAAGTGGTGCAGCCAGCCCCTGCGCCAGCAGTGGTGCCTAAGGCGCCGACAGCGCCGATCGCGCCACCTGTGCCTAAGGGCACGGCAATGCCTAAAGTGCCATCCGCTCCTGTGGATGGGGATGGGGCGATACCTAAGATGCAGGCAGCCGATGATGGGGCGGCGCCTAAGATGCCGGCAATGCCGGCAATGCCTGAGGCATCTCCAGCAGCTCCTGCAGATGGGGCGGCTCCGGTGATTGAGGAGAGCAGTGACCAGGATCCTATGTTAGTTTCACATTATTGGATCAGTCCGGCTTTCATACGTGCATTCGAGATATTAGAAGATTTGCAAGAATGGATGTAATTGTCTGCCATCATTCTTGGCTTTGAAATTTGTTGTTTCCCTGGCAGGAGTCGCATGCTGGTCGATGAGGCCAACTACGCTCCTTCCATTTTGAGCCAAAATGGTTGCGGACTTAAGGCACTGGTAAGGGTGTCTATGTGGCACGCATGCAATGGAGATAAAAAGGTTCTGGGGGAGGGGTTGACATGTCATTGAAAACATTGATTACAATATGAGTGTTTCATGGCACACGATATGTTCACATGTCATGATGTTGTTTCAAAGGAGCTACTAGCTCCTGCAATATCATGTTGGACTTGCATACAAACAATATATTCGTTATACTTGGCCCCCAAAAAAGGAGCTGCCAGCTCCTGCAAAAGAGAGAGAGAGAGAGGGGTAGACCAAAAAAAAGGAAGGCTGTATTGCCAACGAGACATGGCTTGATACATTAAGATACAACACTATTAGACACTTTGGTTCAGGAGACTTATGGCTCCTCTCATGTTTTATTGATGGAGGCAGTTGAAAATAAGTAAGAGAGTCTTCATGAAACCCAACACTTTGGACTTCAAAGGGACATTTCAATCACAAATGGATGTTGGTGGGATATAAACATATTATATATGACTCGCAAAAGATCGACTGGAATACGGATATTGTTCAATGGATGTAGTGCATACAAAAAAGAAATAATATCTCATGGTTCCAACATTGTGTTAGGCAAGATTGGGGTAAACCGATGCCAGGAGACTTCCTGCACAGCAAGGAGATCGCGGGAGAGGAAAAGAAAGCCTATTTGGCTGCCACAGAAAGAGAGTGGGAGGGAACAATTCGTTTTCGATATCGGAAGTATTGTTCGGGATGACACAACCAAACATTGTTATGGCATGAATGTTGTTTTGAGTTGAATCAAAAGGAGCATTATGCTCCTATAATCCTTGATTGATGGCGATGATCAACAGCAAGAGCAGTTTGCTCCTGGGATACTTGATGGGTGTGATTATCAACAGAAGGAGCAGTTTGCTCCTGGGATACTTGATGGCTGTGATTATCAACAGAAGGAGCAGTTTGCTCCTGGGATACTTGATGGCTGTGATTATCAACAGAAGGAACAGTTTGCTACTAGGAGACTTGATGGGTGTGATTATCAACAGAAGGAGCAGTTTGCTCCTGGGATACTTGATGGGTGTGATTATCAACAGAAGGAGCAGTTTGCTCCTGGGATACTTGATGGGTGTGATCATCAACAAATATTGATTACTAGGTCAAATAATAAAAGGATCAAGTTGCTCCCGTGTTGGTAGGGAACTCCACCAAACAAAATAGTATGGGTATCAACTAGGAGAATGGTTGTTAAATTGATGTTAAATTTTAACATCCATTTAACATCATTTAACATCCAATTACCTTTGAAAGTAAATGACAATTGATGTTAAATGTTGTTAAATGGATGTTAAAATTTAACATCAATTTAACATCCCTGGGAACCCTTGTGTGCTGGTGTGACAGTTGATTGTCTGTGGGTTGTGGGTTGAATCGTGTAGGAGTTGTGAGTCATATCATCTCCTTTGCTTCCAATATGGAATGGCCTTGTCTAAATGAAACACTTGGTTCATGAAAATTTCCTTATACCTAAGCTTGTTTGTGCTCAAGTTCAATCTTGAACAGGCGCTTGTATTTGTAGTAAGTTTTCTTTTGTAGAGCAATGTCTCCCAAAAAGAATGTGATCAAAGATGATGAGACCAAGACGGTCATGCGGAGGCGCTCTACTAAGGGCAGGGCTGATGAAGATGCGGTGGATGAAACTCAAACAAGAAAGATGCAATCCAACATGAAGACTCAGTTGAACAATGCTCAAAAACGTCTTGATGCTCATCAAAGTGGCGAGTATGTCCTCCCGCAAGCCCAAGTGGAGGAGCTGCAGAACAAAACTGACTTCCTGAAGGCCTACAATAGCCTGTCCCGGAAGAGTGAGATGAAGGCCAAATTGCTTCAAGAATGGTCTCAGGATAAGTCATGCAAACAGTGGGCATTGTCGCGTGCTAGATCCCATACCTCCTCAATGAAGTCGACATCCAGTGCGCAAATGGGATACGGTACCAAGTTGCTTGGATGCACATTGGTTCCCCCATAAGGTTTCTGACTGTCCACCTGGTTTACTTCCTATGGCCTCCAAACATCGGTTTGGATGTATCATACTCTGGATTAAAAAACAGAGTATGCAACACTCTTGCACATGCCATTTATTGTTCATTCTCTGCTACAAATTAGTAAGTGATTCATGGTATGTAGGAGCATTACATGCTCCTGAAACAACAATCATGCTCCTACCGTTCAACCATCATTGACATGCGCAAACCCTCCCATGTTAGACTGATGTTGAACAAATCTATGTCGATGAACATTTTGGACAGCTTGCCGCCCAAACAAGTATCGCTGAATTCCATTGAGGTGTGAAATGGTTGGTTTCACACGAGCTGTTATTGACCTATCATGTTATCAGGAGCAATTGCTGCTCCTTTGGAAACCTCTGTGTTATGACATGATCTCAGGAGCAATTGCTACTCCTTTGGAAACTTATGTGTTGTGACATGATCTCAGGAGCAATTGTTGCTCCTTTGGAAACTTATGTGTTGTGACATGATCTCAGGAGCAATTGTTGCTCCTTTGTAAACCTCTGTGTTATGACATGATCTCAGGAGCAATTGTTGCTCCTTTGGAAACATATGTGTTATGACATGATCTCTCCACAATGCTACACAAACTATGCCATCATGTTGATGGGGTGCTATGTAGCCAAGCCTAACTAGTGTACCAAAGGGAAACTAAACAGCGGAGCACATTGGAATTATTACCACCCCAGCTTAGCACCATAGACATCTGAGGTTTGAGGTTGCGGCCTTGTTGAAGCTCAACAATTTGGAGAACCAGGAACAGAAGGAGTTGTTGGAGGCGACGCTAAAAGAGCTTACTAGCGATGACCTGTGGGATGAAAACAACGCCATTGAGAGAACCAACAAGAAGATGAAGCTCAAAAGGTACCACTTTGACAAGTACCTGGGGACCCTGGTGGATAAAGCCGAAGAAGACATGGACACGTTGCAGGGGGAGCAGGACATGACCAAGTGGACCAAAAAACATGGAGTTCCCCTATTGGACATGGATAGCGGTCCAAGCGCCTCCATTCAGCTCGCGGCTGTCAAAGTTGAGCACATGTGGGTGGTTCCTGCTGAGGACCTCAAGAATAACTTGGCCAACTCCCAGAAGCAAGTCAGGATCCTGGTCTCCACGTTCAAGCGCCTGAGGGGGCTCTTCGGCTCCGCTTCCGACGGATATGAAGAAGAAAAGGCTTTGTGCTTGGCTGAGCTCGCTCTCTTGGAAAAGGTGGAGGCCGATTTGATCCAGTGCGGCTTTGCGAACCCCCGTACCATGGATGAGACGAGCGGCAAGGACTTTGTTGAGCAGGGAACTTCTCTGCTGAAGACCGCTACTGACCAAATTGCCAAAGTAGAAATTAGCAAGCGCAAGTTGGCAGTTTCTGCTTCTAAGCTGACCAACAAATGACGGGGTCCAGGGTCAAGTGTCCACTTTGAAATGAATGGGTCCAACCAATCAGTGCTTCGACTGAGAACTGCTTTTTCTAGCGGCTGGTTTCCAGAGGCTGATAACCTGTAGTTCGGTCCTGGACATCTTCTTGTGCATGCAGCTTCGAGGCAGGTATAATGGCACAGGAGCCGCAGTGGCGATTCGAAGCAAAAAGAAGGACCCGCGGCATCTCCTAGGATGCGTTGTGCTGAGTGTCCATCAAGCAAATAATGATGGGGCTGACTTCTAGTCATGTTTGCTTTGTTTGGCAGGAGCTTTTTGTTCAAGCTCCTTAGGTAACGTGTTTCTCTCTAATGCGCCTCGTAGCTGCTCCGACAGCGCCTGTGTGTGTGTGTGTGCAACTTGATCTGTCAATGCAACGTATCAAGCTAGGATCCTGCTTTGTAGTCCGCTGTGAGCACTGTCGTCATGGTTCGGGGAGACGCAGAAGACGTGCCTCAATGGAAAAAGCGGAAAACGAGAGAAGAGTCGACAGAGCCATCCGCTCCTGCGAGGCCAGAAGCCACAGGAGCGCCCGCAGCATCACCGCAGCCGTTTCGATGTAAACTTAGAGAATTCTTTCTTGCCAACAAACTGTCAGCCAAAGACACTTTCGAGCTAGCCAGCACGTGCCATCAAGAAGTCATCAGCAGCGCTGCAGACTTGGCAAATGTGGGCGCGCGTGGTCGAGCACCGCAGAACTACGCGAGAGATCTGATGCGACGCTTTCTGGCAGGCTGTACGATGCCAGATGTTTTTTCCTGGCCTTTGCCAGTTTGGAACCCGGACGCGAAGAAGGAAGAGCCTGTGGAACATCCATTTCTTCTGCCTCACGAGCTCCTCCACTCAATTGTGCAAAAGGAAGTACTCAATGTTTTTCAGCTGACAGATCCTGGACACAGCCAAATTCGAAAGCTTTTGCAGAAGGAGTGCCAGCATTTGTCCATCCCTGAATCAAATACTTTGGCTCTTGGCCTTCATGGAGATGGAGTTCCTTACACGAAAAAAGACTCCATTGAGATTATATCCTGGAATTTTTTGTCTCACCCAAGCGGCGACCGCATTCCAATAACTGCCATTTCGAAGAAATACGTCGGGCCGAATACTTGGCATGCTGTGATGAAAGTCATTGCTTGGTCTTTCCGCATGCTATCTCTGGGAGTTGTCTTTTCTCGAGATCCTGATGGCGACGAATGGGATTGCCGCAGGCACTTGGCCGCTGGGTCGACCCTTGCATGCAGGGCTTTATTGCTACAAGTCCGAGGAGACTGGCCATTTCTCCGTGCACTGTTTTCGTTTCCAGCTTGGAACAGCCCTCGCATTTGCTGGAAATGCGCAGCAGCCCTCGAGGGCCCGTGCGCTTACACGTCCACAAGCTTGGCTGCCCCCTGGCGCCAAGAGAGACTGTCAGACTTCGACTTTCTGCAGTCACTTCGGGATCAGCAGATTCAGGTAAGTCCGCTTCTTCAGCTGCCAGGCTTTCGCCTGAGCTATGTGGTTTTAGACTGGCTGCACATAGTGGATTTAGGCGTTGGTGCGGACGTGATGGGTTGCTTTTTCTGCACGCTCATCAGGAATAATAACTACCTGGACGGGCCTAACAAAGATGTTAGGACAGCAGCTTTATGGCGGCTGCTGAAAGACTGGTATTCTGAATCGAAGCCTGCCTCGAGACTAGACAATCTGACGGAAGAGATGATAAAGCGCTCAGGCACGAACAAAAAGCCGAAGCTTCGAGCCAAGGGTGCAGAGTGCAGATACATCATCAAATTCGCTGTCGACCTTTCCAAAAGCTTGCACCAGGCAGACCCATCTAGCGCAGAAATGTCAGCCATAGCTGAGCTGTTCAGTGAGCTTTGGACTTTGCAGCTGTGGGTGTCCGGATCGAAAGGCAAGTATAATTCCGAGATTGCAGCTGCACACTGTCGTCGGTTCTGCCTCATGTACGAGGCCCTAAGGGCCTCTGGAAAAGGCGACAACCTTTGGCAGTTTAAGCCTAAGCTGCATCTGTTGCAGGAACTTGTGGAATATCAGTCACATGACTACGGCTCCCCGCGCTTGTACTGGACTTACAGAGACGAGTCCTGGTGCGGCTTCATGGCGAAAGCTAACAAAAGAAGAGGAGGCTGCTCCGTAAGTTCCACAATAGCATTCAGATTTTTGCAGCGTTACCGAGCCATGCAAGACTGAAGTTTGCTCCGCGTTGAAAAAAAGAAGCGCCTGCAGTGCGAGGTCGCAGGCTGCTGTGCACAGTACATGTTAGTAGTAGCTGCCTTCTTCTTCCAACGAGGGTTGTAGGATGCTCTGAGCTCCTTCCTCAAGAGTGTTACTCAAATTATCTGGTTTGTTGCGCTGTTCATTCGAACGTTTCCCGTCCTTGAGCAAGTCCAAGTAAAGCTAGAGCAAGATCCTGCTCTGCTTTCAGTTTGACCCACCGACTTCTTTGCTTGCAAATCTTGATTGTGATTGAGTTCTTAGCACGGTCGTTCTGTTGACACATTAAAAATAGTCCAGGAAGCTTAAGCTCCTTTGTTTTTCTTGCAGCTTGTCCCGTGGAAGCCTGGTGCATATCCCTTCCCGCAAGTCCAAGGAAGCTTAAGCTCCTGTTTTTTGTTTGCAGTTTGACCCGCCGAATCAGTGTCAACCCAACAAGGGCTCATCGAAGCCCTGTCACGTGACGAGGATTCGTCGAATCAGTGTCAACTTGGATCCTTGCCATCTTGGCGTGGATTCGACGAATCCGTGCTGAAACCGGCGCTTATTCGAAGGTTTCAGCGCTTGCTCGAGTGGATCAGCGCTGATCCGACACAAAAACCCTACTTTTCCTTGTCAAACCAGCGCTGATTCGCGAATCAGTGCTGAAACCAGCGCTTAAAGAAGGACTGGGGTGTGCCCAATCAATGCAGACCTCAATGTCGTGCGAGGCACTCGTTTGGCGGGCAATGGCTTCCACATTGCCTGTGCAGGTTCATTTGTAGGTTTTGTACTTAGCCAATTGCGGCCTCGTTCCTAGCCTCAGTCACCAAACACAAGAAGTGGGCGCGATGGGAAACATCTCAACCTCAACCTGCTGTCCGCACAGCCAAGTTCACACACGGTCATGTGGCACTGGAAAGCTTCAGAGTGTCAGAGTGACTAATTCAGAGTGATTGTGCGACTCTGTGCGACTGGTCCAAGCGGCACACACGCCACTGTGAACTGTGAATGGGATCAGTACATTTTTGAGATGTTCGCAAATAGTCACACCCACAGCTCAGCCATACACACAGACACATGCAGCTACGAAGCTATGAGATACACTGATAACACACTCTGCGTTGACTCTGCATGCGCTCTGTGCCTGTGCTATGGCGTTTGTGTCACTAGGGGAATCTGTGGCGGGTGAGGACAAGGAGGATGCACCGGCAGCCAGCGCAGCCGATGCAGATGCAGCGACCGCAGAAAGCTCGACGGCTGTGTGCGGGCTTTGCATGCAGCCGATCCCCCCGGCGGAGATCGAGCAGCTGAAGAAGAAGCACTTTCCCATCACATACTGCATGCAGGACAGGTGGCCACATGTTTTTCCAGTTTTTTCCCCCCTCATATATGTTGAATGTGGAAAGTTGTTGTGGTCGGGGCATAAAAGGGGTAAATTTCAGGATGATTTGGATGGCCTGTGCTTGAAAAACAAACACGGCCAAATGAAAAACATGCAATGTGTGGTGAGTGATGGTCGTTGACTTCAGTGTTGACCAGCCGTTTTGCGCTTGCTTGCCATTAACATTGACGTGGACACCACATGTTTCTAAGTGATGCGTGTGTAGCCTAAGTGGCCTCATTCTCATTCAAGTGCATGATGTTGCCACAAAGGAAATTGATTATTTCAAATCACATCTTTGCCCCACCGCTTCGCCCTCAGCTGGTAACCTTATAACATTTTGCATGACTTTGCTCTGATGCAGGATCAAGTCGCGCTCCGTGCGTTCGAGCGAATATGCAAGGGGCAAGGCACGGAGGCAGCGGTGAAGAAGCTGCGAGATGAGACGCCGGAGCTGTGGCGCGAGACCGTGATGCGCTTCAGGGACACGAAACAGGCGTCGTCGACGGGCAGAGTCAAGTTCGACACCGCAAAGCACTTGACAGTGGTGCGGCACAGCTTGGCCCAGGAGGAGGAGATGGAGTACCGTCCGATGACTTGTGGTGAGTACATCAAGCACCACATGGAGAAGCCACCGCCTTTCACGCTGTCGGAAACCTCGGCCCTAGCCGCTTGGTACCAGGACCTCAAGGACGAGGGGGTGAAGAAGAGCGAGCGTCGGATGTACAATCCGAAATCAAAGAAAGAGGAAATCTTCACCAGGGTGCATGTCCACACGGGGGAGGTGGAGAGACGGAAGGACATCCGCGAGCGGGGGCAAGTTGTCCAGACAGAGACCACAGCCCGCAACCCGGATCCGTCCACAGTTCGCGACATGACGTCCAGGCTTTCTGTGGCTCCGCCCGAGCTTACCCAGTTCAAGGCTGGCGTCGTGGATCTTGACCTCAGCTTCGAGGATGAGGACTTTGCCGTCGCCAAGCGCAGGAAAAAAGCTCACGGCGGGCGTCTCAGCGGCGGCTCCAGCAGCAAGAACACGAAAGGTCAGGCGCCAAAGGTGCCCAAGATAGAGAACTTGGACAACGTGCTGGAGACCAGGATTTCCACACTGCTGCCACGCATGGAGGATCTGCGGGGCAAGATGACCGCGCAGCTGAAGGAGTCGCAAGCCTTGTTCAAGACCGCTGGCAAAGACCACATCGAGAGCAAGGCCATTGGAGTTTCTGAAATCAGGATGAGTTGATGTGTGGTTTCTTCTTTTCGCGCGTGTCCGTTTAAATATCCTGGGCTGTCTCTCTTGTGTTTTTCTTTTCAGTCCATTGTCTTCTCATATCGTCAGCCGGGCCTGACCTGCAAAAGGCCATGGAGCTTCTGCTGAGTGGCGTCACTGAGGAGAGCATCAATGATATGATCATCAGCGGCGCTGACGCTTATGGCTTGGGCCCACGCAAGAGTGTTTACAAATGCGCCTATCAATTCATGAGGCGCCGCTATATGATGGCCTTGTTCCTCGGCTTGCCTGACCTGACCAATGTCGCTGCGCAGCGAAGCCTGGGAATTGACTCGGAAAACACTGCTGCTGACCAGCTACGGTCTTTGGCCAAGCAGTTTGTTTCGCAAATAGTAAGCAATTTTCCACGCTTTCACTTGTCAGTTTTTGAAGTTTGAAGTGTTTGCATTGCATGCCGTGGGTTCAGTTTCAGTTGCAGTTGAATAATGCTAGCCTTGACCAAGGTCATCAGGCTTTATTGGCGACGATGTGTCAGCCTTTCTGGTGCCAATGTCGGTCTTGATGGACCTGAGAAAGTTCTTGGTCCACTTGCCGGAGGGTGAGCAACTTGGTGGCTTACAGCCGTGTGGTTGTTGGCATCATTGGCATCTTTTTTTTTGTTGGTGCTGCCGCCGCAGCATCTTGTCTTTAATGAACTTTGTTTTTTGCATGAAGGGCCGAAACTGATGGGCGTCCGATATGCCAGCAACGTGCAAGCGTCCGCCACGTGAGGCAAGCTCCTGATGCAGGTGGCACGGGGCCCACCAAGGCCAGCATCGATGCGCGGGTGAAAGTGGCCAAAGACTTGGCGGCGGCGATGAAAGAGACAACCAATGCTTTGCGGAAAGGGGGCGCGGACATGTTGAGCGCGTTGCAGACGATCGCGGCGGCGGAATCTCTCCAGAAGCGGAAGACGGAGCACGCGGAGGCATCATCAAAGAAGAAGACACCCAAGCTGTCCGCCATGTCGGCAACCTCTGACCCACCTGTGATCAGATTCTACAAAGCCGGGCACCAGCATCAAGGTGTGCCTGTTGGCCGAACCTATGAGGAGCTGCCGGAAGACCTCAAGGCGAATGCTGCTGGGCTCCCTTTCATCATTCGCCGGGGCAGGAGTATGATGAAGTCGGTTTTCCGCGAGGAGTCTGTGCGAATGGCGGTCAGCAATGTTTCGGAGAGCTTCAGGGAGAAGCCTGGCAGTGAACATTACTAACTTACAGTTTCGTCATGTTCTTTTCTCAGTTTGGGCACTGCAGGTTCGAAGCGTTGGTGTCAAAGAGTCACGTATGTTTGTTTGACATCTATTGTGGTTTTCAATCGCAAGTGAATCGCAAGTCAAGTCTCGGCGGCCAGTGAGGAAGTGGGCAATCTCCCAAGGCAAAGCGCAAGCAATCATACCCCCAGATGCAGAAATTCTTCTTGCAAGGGAATCTCTGCTGTCCCTGCTCCCTGGACGCCATGACTGGCCCTGGGTTGAGGACACTCTCCTGTCGTGGCCTGAGTTGTTGGACATCCATGTAGCAGTTCAGCAAGACCCTTCTCTTGGGCACACCATGATGAGTGTGTGTTTTTTCCATGCGGGCCAAGGCAGGAAAAGAACATCGAAGAGGACGACATCACGGCATTCAACAAGTTTGGCGAGACCATGTTCGTGGCCGGACAGCGGAAAGACTGGGTCCATCACGGGGTTGAGTTGGGCGCAGTGGCTTCGATCCGCATCCAGCTTCAAGGTGGACGAATTTTGGTGATGGCAAAGTTGGATGAGGTTCAGAGTTTTCTCACACGCTCGGAGATGTCAGACGCTAAACTTGACCTTACAGCGTGTGGTAGCATTGTTGTTTCCATGTTTGCCTGATCAAGTGTGCCTGCCAACTGTTTTGCAAACCCATGTTATTTGTTGTCCATGGCCCCATGGTCCATGGCTTTCATTGTGGGGAGATCGGGGAGGTGGAGCCTTTTGACTTTCGATAGTTAGCAGTAATTCACATTTGAGGACACCATGGAGGACTGCCTGGAATGGTTGCTCAAGCTGGAGGCTGGCCAGATCCCTTCTCTGGAAGATATTCCATCTCTGTGTGCCACCGTGAGCAAGGCAGGTGATATTTTTTCTGCCGCCCGGGATGGTGCTGGTGGACAAGACGGTGAATGATCATTCGGTGTGCTTGTCGATGCCTGAGTTGTTGCCGTTTTGCGCGCTGGGGACCCCGATCTTGGACAACTGAGCGACATGTGCTGAGTACTGTCAGTGGTATGAGCGGGACAATCTGGCGTGCAAACTCACTGCCCAGGCGGCTGCCCTTGATGCTGGTGCCGTCGATGTGCATCAGAGCTTTCAGCGCGGCCCACCCCGACCGGGCGAACTCAAAGTCGCACATCAAGACCTTGTTGGCTGTCTGGGGGTCTGTCACTGTGTCTCCCAGTCCCGACAAGGACTGCCTGCAAAGCCGTTGATAACTGCTATGATTTGTGTGACGTTTTGATGTTGGATCAGGTGTTAGGGTTTGGGGTTTGCGGGGTGATGCTAGTGCGATGCGCTTGATGTTCAGTGGGTTCTTGGTCTTAGGGATTGGGATTGGGGAGGAAGTTGTGTTTTTGTTTTGGGTCAACCTCAGCGACAGGACGACGCATCCGATGCAGCAGATGAGGATAAGCAGCAAGTAGCAGAAACGATGATCGCGACAGGCGAGGGGGAAGAGTTTCTCACAGCAGAAGTGTGGCTTGCAAAGTTTGAAGCAGACAACGCATCAGCTGCATCCAGCAAGCAGGAGGATGATGAGGCAACATCGGCAGTTGCGGCCAAAATCAATGAGGAAAATGCGACAGCAGAAACGAAAAGACAGGAGGAAGACAAAACACCCAACAACCAGGAGGAGCAGGATCAGCGGCAGTTGCAGCAAGAACGCAGCAGGAGGAGGAGGTAGCAGCAGCAGTTGCATCGGACGAGCATGACGCAACAGAAGGGAAACGGCAGGCAGTGAGAAAGCAGGAGGAGGATGATAAGGCAACAGCGGCAGTTGCGGCCAAAATCAATGAGGAGGAAAAGGCAACAGCAGAAACGAAAAGACAGGAGGAAGACAACACGCCCAACAATCAGGAGGAGAAGGCAGCATCAGCGGCAGTTGCAGCAAGAGCGCAGCAGGAGGAGGCATCAGCAGCAGTTGCGTCGGCCGAGCATGAGCAGCGGCGGCAGGCAGCGAGAAAGCAGGAGGAGGAGGAGGATAAGGCAGCAGCGGCAGTTGTAGCCAAACAACAAGAGGAAGAGAAAACAGCTGCAGAAACGAAAAGACAGGAGGAAGACAACAAGCAGGAGGAGAAGGCAACATCAGCGAAAGTTGCAGTGAGAGTGAGAGGAGAAGGCAGCGGCAGCAGCAGCGGCAGTTGCAGAGAGAAAGCAGGATGAGGAGGAGGAGGAGAAGGCAGCAGCAGCGGCAGTTGCAGAGAGAAAGCATGAGGAGGAGGAGAGGGCAGCAGCAGCGGCAGTTGCAGAGAGAAAGCAGGAGGAGGAGGAGGAGGAGAAGGCAGCAGCAGCGGCAGTTGCAGAGAGAAAGCAGGAGGAGGAGGAGAAGGCAGCAGCAGCGGCAGTTGCAGAGAGAAAGCAGGAGGAGGAGGAGAAGGCAGCAGCAGCGGCAGTTGCACTGAGAAAGCAGGAGGAGGAGGAGAAGGCAGCATCAGCAGCAGTTGCAGTTAAAGCAGCGGCAGCGGTTGCAGAGAGAAAGCAGGAGGAGGAGGAAAGGGCAGCAGCAGCAGCAGTTGCAGCAGTTGCAGCCAAAAAGCAAGAGGACAAGAAAGCAGCAGTTCAGGAGGAGGAGGAGGAGGAGAAGGCAGCAGCAGCAGCAGCAGTTGCAGCCAAAGCAGCGGCATCAGCAGTTCAGGAGGAGGAGGAGAAGGCAGCAGCAGCGGCAGTTGCAGCCAAAAAGCAAGAGGATAAGAAAGCAGCGGCAGCGGCAGTTCAGGAGGAGGAGGAGAAGGCAGCAGCAGCGGCAGCAGCGGCAGTTGCACTGAGAAAGCAGGAGCGGCAGCGGCAGTTCAGGAGGAGGAGGAGAAGGCAGCATCAGCAGGAGTTGCAGCCAAAAAGCAGGAGGAGAAGGCAGCAGCAGCGGCAGTTCCTGTGAGAACGCAGGAGGAGGAGGAGGATAAGGCAGCAGCAGCGGCAGTCGCAGCAGTTGCAGCCAAAAAACAAGAGGATAAGAAAGCAGCGGCAGCGGCAGTTCAGGAGGAGGAGGAGGAGGAGGAGAAGGCAGCAGCAGCCGCGGCAGTTGCACTGAGAAAGCAGGAGGAGAAGGAGAAGGCAGCATCAGCAGCAGTTGCAGCCAAAGCAGCGGCAGCAGCAGTTCAGGAGGAGGAGGAGAAGGCAGCAGCAGCGGCTGCGGCAGTTGCAGCCAAAAAGCAGGAGGAGAAAAGGGCAGCAGCGGCAGCAAACCGTGCAGCCTGTGCAGCCAAAAAGCAGGAGGATGGGAAGAAGAAGGCAGTGGCAGTGGCAGCAGCAGAGAAGAAAAATACTGCCGCGGCAAAGAAGCGTGCCAAAGCTAAAGCGGCTGATCGAAAGAAGAAGCCCGCACATGCAAACGCAAAGGCGTCAGTGGCAAAAAAGCCAAAGCGCCCGCATGGTGACAAGGCGGCGCCTGTGGATGACAACGAGCTGCAAGACCTTGCTGAGGAGATTGCGAGGATTGAGCAGCAGGAAGAGGAGTGATGAGGGCAAAAGCAAGCGTGGGATCAGGCTTCGCTGGACAGGCTGGGATCGGTTCAAAAAGCCTTTCCCCGAGCCACAGCCTGCTGCTCCCCTTACTCATTCACGACACAGCGCTGCATTTCAAAGTACGCTGACGCATTATTTACCGGGAAAAGGCAAGAGACGGATGCCACAGCAAGCCCCGAACGAAGAGGCCCCGCAGTGCCAAGATGCATTGTTCCAACTTTGTTTGCAAAAGGCACCAACATGGACTCACCCACACAATCTTCGAACTTTTTTTTGTTGTGCGCCCTGGAAGGAGGCAAAGCGGCTTCTTCAAGCAAGAACCCGCGTGTGCGATCGTGAGGATTGAGGCTGAGGCGTTGAGCAGCAGCTGTTTGGGGTTTGGCCAAGGCTGCTAATGACAGCCAATGAGCAAATTTAAACTTGTGACTTGTGACAATAGGACTAGGACTATCAGCAGCCTTGCACTGGGATTTGGCTTATGTAATATGGCATGAACAGCAGACATGCTGCATGCCCTAACATATCACGTGCTCAGTGCTCCAGCCCTGCCTGAACTGTGTTGGGACCTGTGTGATAGGTGTTTCTATGGGCATTAGCAGGGGAATTTGACGCATGCCTGGTGTGCCTCTTAGCGGGGCTGGAGCTGCAGTAGCTGAGCAACACGTTGATGCGGCAGGATGCGCAAGGCGCACCGGCGAAACATGGTCTGAGTCTACGAGCTGACTCATCAATGCGCCAAGAAAAAGATGATGCTCATACATTCGTGTACAAACTGCCTTGATGTCACTTGACACTTGATGTTGCGACTGTCATGCTCTTTGACAAGCTCTGCATGAAACTCTTTGTGTGCCAACCTGATCGGCTCCATGCGTGAAACGCAACATGTACAGCACCAGATTCAACCGTCAGACATATTCATTCATGTAAATGCAACTGTTCACTACAGCCTGACAGGAACTCTGCACAATGCACAACGAAAAATTAAACGCATCTGAACATCCTCACAACACTTATATATACGGATACAGCTATGGGAGCCTTGCCTTGAATAAACTTGAGCATGGCTATGTCGAGTCTGTCGAGCATGCGGGAGATGGCGTGCGAGTACATGCAGTACATGCAGTACATGAAGGATGTTGCATTTTACCGCTGGATTTCAGATTGGTGGCTGTCATGTATTTTCATCATTTCTCTTTTCATTTGGACCAGATGGCGTGAGAGAAAGCTGATCGGGAAGTTCTCAGCTGAGCTGAGGACATTGCGAACATTCTGTGAAGACGAGATATACCAGGACATGGCGGATTACAACGCGCGGGCCATCTCCAGTATGGATTTCCGGAAAGATCAGCTATTGATGCGAATTGCAGCTGTATCAGCAGAAGTGCGTCGAGTTGAACGGCGAATGGAGGAAAGCTGGCGGTGCGGATCCGAGAACACAGATGGGATTGGGAATGGAGAAGCATCAGGGAGATGAAGATGGAGCTGGAGGATATATCTGACATTTTGGCCTTGCAACTTGCAGCGAAGACTTTCGTGCGAAAAGCTATGTACAGAGCCATCGAGGCGACTTTTTCATTTGAGGCACATGCCGTGCCTGCATTCATAGTGGACTAGATAATTAAACAGAGAATGATGATGAATAATGAAATATCATATTTATATATACACATGTTGTTCGTTTTTTGCCGCTTCGGCCGGCCAATCGGCCGATATTATTGTTTTGTGAACTGAACTCCTGAATTGTTTTGATTCCGCTGAGCTGCATATGCTTGGTTTGTGGGCCTGTGGTGAGTCAACAGTTTGGCAATCAACTTTGGTCAAGCAAGGCATCCATTTGGCACGGAAGTTTCCAAACAAACCCAACTATACCCGTGCCACGCATATTGGGAATCTAAAAGCAATGCTGTAGGCTCAAGGCACCATTTGGGTATTTGATACATGAATCCATATATGTTTACATTCAGTTCTTTCCTGAAAAGGGTGAAAGCGCTATACTGGGCCGTTCTTTGCGACACAGCTTCATTCACTTCGGCAGAAATTGCTCCCCGCATCTGACTAACCTGGGCACTGAAGAAAGCACGGGACTCTGCGAACTGTTCATGCAGCTCAAGAGTCCGGCGGTTGTTCTCCTCATCCAGGCGATGCACGGTTTCTGCCAAATGAGCGCTATGTTCCGCTCTTGCAGCATCCATTGCAACACGATGTAACGTGTTGGCTTCTTCCCGAACAGCGTCACCCGTGTCGTTGTGCACATGCATAATGTTCTGGGTGGCTTGGTAGTGTGTCGCGAATCCAAACATATTTCGAGGATCACGAGGGTCGACAGGACCATTAGATGCAACCGCGCCTTCACCACCATCACCAACATCTCCAGATATATTGTATATGGCAGGCATATCTCCGGATGCCATGGCGATCTTTGTACAAGCCTTTACGGCTGATAACCTGTGTTATCAAGCCTAGGCCACCTAACGGAATACCTAGGCAAGCAGCAAACCGTTGACTACCTTTTCACACTGCTGTCAGTGATCTTGAAGTCTATAGCGGGCGGAGCATATACATGCACAGGGTTGGAACCTGAATCCACATAAATATTCCCAATGCATGGATGCCGGCCTTGAAGTCCAAGCCCTGCAACTCTTCCAGCCCCAGCGGAGTGGAGACCACCTGAGCGGAGTGTCTCTGCCCGATTGATTGCCTGTTGTTCGATCTGCTCCTTTTCGAGTAGCATGATAAAATGGACTCGATTGCTCAAACTGAAACAATGGTAGTGTGTATGCAGTAGGGTTGGGTTTAAGCTCTACCATCATTCGGGCCCCCGTGCTATGACGCAAATGTCTGGACGCCGGTGGCTGCGACAGAGCTGTATCGGATGCTGTAACGGACCTGTAACGAACCTGTACCGCACCTGTGACGGATCTGTAACGAACCTGTAACGGACCTGGCGGATCTGTAAAAGATGCTGTAACAGACCTGAAATGGATTCCAGAAGCCGCCTTGTGGCGGGCGGCTTCTACAAGGGTTGGGCCCTCAGCCAACGTCATTCGACGACCGGAGGCGGGTCGCCCGGGAGTCGACTGTTCTTTGAGTGGCGAGCTTATTGTTCATTTCTAGCAGAGAGTGCGTGAATCGGATTGTGACTGCGTGTCAGCCGCGTGCGATGAGCCGTGCCGTGCCCGCAAGCTGCCCGGCTCACCAACAGCCAACGTGCAAAGCCCTCCAGTGCCCGGAGGCATCCCTAACGGGGGGGTTTCGAGGACAAATCTGGCGGCGGAAAAGGCGCGCGGGAAAAAAACGGAGCTGCAACGCACCTGTAGCGAACCTGTGCCGGACCTGCAACGGATTTGTAACCGACGCTTTAACGGACCTGTAACGAAGGTGTAACGGACTGGTAACGAAGGTGTAATGGATGCTGTAGCGGAGCTGTAACGGATCTTTGCTCCAGCCCGAGAAGTGCTGACGCCAACTCCATAGCGCATGATAGTAGAGCTAAAACCAAACAGTAGGGTCATCTACCCTAGTTGCAATGACCAAACAAATGCGGGCAAAAACGGAAACCCACAGGATGTCAACTATCCGAAGGTCCTAAATTGGCGACGCGACCTCCCAATGCCAGAAGAATCAGAAACAAACAGACTGCTTTTCGGAAGGAGACTTGGGGGGTTTGAGGATGGGAACGTGCCCCTTGTTGCCCTCGGCGAAGGCGCCCGGAAGGGCACTGGCAACGGAGCGGAGCGGCGAAGCCGTAGGCGCTGCAGGTCCCGGGGAGTGAGGCCCTGACCCAAAAAGTCGCTCAAACGCTTTAGGTGGACCACGGTTCTGGTCCCCTTCATGCATGGTTCCCACATGTCCATCGTCATCATGGAGTTTGTTATGATTTTGGAACAATTGGCGGCATCCACAGTTGGGGCATCTTAAGTGTTGTCCATGATTGGCTGACTTCCCTGTTGAGGTGTCCAACCCGAAATAGGCCCCTCCAACTTCATTTGAGCAACGTATCCGGGGTTTTACCGCCTGGCCTCGCGGGTTGTAAGACTTATAACAACAAATGACTAACAACCGTTTTGGTAGAAAAACACGGGCGCCATTTTGAAGTGAAACCAAAAGTAAATCCACACATTTTGGATGCCCCCCTCCGATTTGGGGACAGCCCATGTCACACTGAAATAGAGGGACCCCAAGAATGATTCGTCACTTTTTGATTTCCCTTGAAACCGACCAAACCCCCAAGCCAAAACGCATCCATACTACTAAGAAGCCCTGGACGCAGGGGGAGTCCATCCGAGTCGGGGAGCTCCTAACGCGAGGAAACATCCAAACAGGCGTGGGATATTGAGCACGGACAATTTGGTTGTGTTTGCATGGTGCGATGGCCTTCTTGCGATGTCAAATCAAATGGCAGTTCCACCTGTTCGAACAAAAATGGCCAACATGCATCTTTTGATCAGGCCTTCATTGTCAAAGGGC
The DNA here is from genome assembly GCA_963377175.1 of Effrenium voratum. NCBI lineage: Eukaryota > Dinophyceae > Suessiales > Symbiodiniaceae > Effrenium > Effrenium voratum. The sequence goes on along the minus strand of CAUJNA010001358.1, from coordinate 955,913 downwards.
ATTTCCGTAGCGTCCCTTGCGGATGCTTTGAAACAAAAACTCGAGTCTCGAGTGAAACAAAGTACGTATTTGGATTGAATTGTTGATATCGCGCTTCGTTCAATGAAGTTTGAGACTGGCGCTAGAAGCTCCCCCGTTGTCGCAATGCGTTAACCCACTTGCTGTTGCCACGAGGACTTGCTTCAACTAAGGTGCATCTTTGCATCTACATTTCACCCTATGCCCAAACTCACATGGAACGGATTGGAACGGCCTCCAGCCCTTCAGCAGCTCCGCGCGCATCCTGGGAACTTAGTCCCAAGCAAACATCAGCGGAGGGGCGCAGCGACACTCCGTGACGAAGGATTATGAAGTCTGAGACATCATGCCACATGCCAGTCCATGGAAATATGTTAACCCCTCAAATGCAGCGCAAGCAAGCATGAGGTCGGCGCTCCACGCCTTTGAGATCAAACTGAACACCCACCACACGCTCAGACCACCCTACTTCAAAGGCCCAACATTGATCATTCAAGCTTGGCATTTCTTTTACCAAAAGCAACAAAAAAGACTGTGCCGTCTGACTCGGCGATAAAGGCTCAGCCAGGCACGGCATCTTTTTGGTTCACCTGGCGGATGTGCTCCTGCACCATGATTGAAACCTTGGTGTGCGAGGCGTCCAATGCCAACGTCATCTGAAGCCGGATCCTGGCTTGAACAGTGCCATCATTGCCAACTTTTAGCAGCCGCCACATGTTTGCGACGGGTATCATTCATGCTGTGCCCAAGGCCAACCAAGGCATGCTGGCTCGTAATGATCAAAAATACAAAACAAATCAAGACCATGTTGACTTCTGGAATCATGTTTAAACAGTGTCCCCCATTTTGATGCACACAACAAAGAGGACCCAGGCCCTCGGCAACGCTAAACCACGGGCACCGCTGAAGTTTGACGAGGCGCCGTGAGCGGTGCCCCATGCTGCAGCGCTTTGGCAGCTGCCACCGGGTCGTTCTGGCGGAGGCAGCTGCTGGCAGCAGCCACGGACTGGCTCGGGGCACGGCAGAATTGGAAATTCAAGTTGCATAGTTCAATTGGTGTGTTAAGATGGGTGCTTGGTGGTGTTTGTCTTGATCTTGATTTTGAGGGCTTCATTTCCTGCCGGGTATTTGGAAAGGAGGGTGCTCATCCAAAATTTGAGCGGCGACCTGCCAAGGATAGGGCATTTGAGCAACGGAGTGAAAGTTCGAATCGGGCAAGCAACCCGAACATTGTGACAGCTTGGAGCTGTGTATTGCCGATTCCTCGCGTTCTCTCTCCGCCCCTTTCCCATTGTACGCGACTCAGTGGCCTGCCCTGGACTGCCCTTTGCCCAGCAACGATTCCAGGCCATTTGAACTCAGCATTGTTTGCAACACTCCTTTGTGGCGCCTCGTGCGTGGTCATTGGAGGCACGTCTCCTGTACCAGCAAGGTTGAACTAGCCAGGCTCCCTTGAATGAAACCTTCTGGTCAGTGCTCTACAAATCCAACCTCATCTTCATGCTGCGTTTGATCAGGCAGGATTGGCTGAGGTTCCCTGCCCTCGCATCGGCTTCCCTCTGTGCACCTGTGCATGCCCAATGCGTGTGGTTGTGCTTTCGGAGGGCAAGCAAAAGTTTACCCACCCCCAAAAACACACACATCTCAAAACATGTCAATTATTCACATTTACGTCCTGAGGTCTTTTAGTCGCTCGACCCCTCAATTTGCCCACCAAAATAATTACAATGGCTGCAGTCCTCGGAGCAGCAGCACGATGCCAACACGCAAGCGCACACCTCATAGGCGCAGGCGGAAAAAACTCGTCTGCAAGGGTGTCGATTTTTCAGAGTAAATCGCAACCCACAGGGAAACCAAAGCCATTTTTGTGCGGGTGGCCCCATATTAAGGCATGCCAACTGGGCTCTCAGAGGCTTGGAAAGCAACACCGGGACCACGCACGTGAATTAGAATGCACATATATGCATGTTGTTGCATCTGTGTTCTCGGTCGCACTGGTCAACAAGGCCATAGAGCAAAGCACGGATATTCTGGTTGAAGGCCAGCGCCACGCCAAAACAGTCCGCATGCGGCTGCTGTTTCCTTTGCCCCTAGCTTTCATGGGCCTTCGCCGATGAACCCACAAAGAACAATAAGCCAGACACTCGCGCCCTTCCCAATATGACATACCCTTCCAGATCCAAGCATCGGCTGCCATTGGTCGCGCCCAAGTGGGCACAGCTCAGCTCACATCCACTGATGGACTTCTCAGGGCAGAGAGCGCACCAGCGAGCCAACACCTGAGGGAGGTGTCCAATTATGGTTTGATTTGGCACCGTGCCTTGCTCATTGTCTCACAAGTAAAAGTATAAGGATAAGGGCAACAAACAACCAATAGCCAGCCTCACCCATCCCTGACTCAGCGCATCGTGGGTCAACTGGCCCATTGCCTGCACCCAGCTGCTGACCTTTTTCTGCAAAGTCCTTGCCACACAAGATTGTCACTGACATGATATTCTTTCTGCATGCATCTCCAATGCAAGCATCACCTGCGAAATGCGAATATGTGCAAGGTGACCACGACCCAATGCATGTTAGTCATGAGGACCATATCATGGTTTCCGAGCTTCCTTCTCAGCTTGTGAGTGGAGCCGACCCTTCTGTGCAATCTCCTTTCTCTCGGAGAAGCGGTCAACAAGGAAATCTGCGTGTTCTCGCATGATCAAGGTGAACTTGAAGTATTCCTCCATCACATCCACAACTCGATCACGGAAGTCCGAATCCTTCATTCGCCCATCGTCGTCAAACTCTTGCCACGCCTTGGGCACGGAAGACTGGTTCGTGCAGCAAGGCATGCGCATCCACCGTGCAAGACGCCGAAGCTCGTTGACCACATTGAAGCTTTGACTGCCACCGTTCACTTGAAGCACCACACAAGTTCGGCCCTGAGTGGGGCGAACCGATCCTGTATTCAGCGGCAGCCAGTCAATTTGATTCTTGAAGGCGCCTGTAACACAACCATGCATCTCCGGACTCACCCACACATGGCCTTCGGACCAGCCGGACAAGGCTCGGAGCTCTTGGACCTTGGGATGGTCTTCCAGGGCCGGGTCTCGCACAGGCAGCCCGCTAGAGCAAAACGTCCTGACATCCGCGCCCAACAGTTCCAACAAGCGCGCACACTCAAAGGCCAACTTCCGGGAAAAGGAGCTGGGCCGCAAGGAGCCGTAGAGTACCAAGATCCTTGGTGGATGCTTCAGCCTCGCCCGCGGCACTTCAAAACCGGCAGCGGCCGCCAGGTTGGCGCCGTGTTTGTCCTCAGCGTCTGCGAAGACTTCAGAGACCCAGTCATGGCCGGGACCACTGCCAGGCACATCGTTTTGAGCCCGGTGTGCCAGCCAAGCCCCTGTGCCATCTGAAAGCGGCTGCAGGTCATAGCCTCCTTCTAGTGTATAGCTAGCTTCAGCCTCTGATGCGCTGCCAAGGCCCGAAGTTGCTGCCACCCGCGTTCGGAATGGGCGAAACGCCTGCGCCAGCTTTACGGCGCATGCGCATGTCAGCGCGGCATTCAGCCTTGGCGGCTTCAAATGGATGGAGCCGGAGCCCCCATGACGCGGAAGAAATGTAGAGGGCAAGACCCTCACAGGCCACCGGGTTGCAGGTAGCATGAAACAATCAACGTTGGAACATGCTTTCTCTGAAAGGTTGTTCGAGAACTTGAGCCCGTGGTTCCGAAAGACATAGACGAGAGCCAGGCATCCGTAAGAGGGGCAAAAAATGAAGCTACACAAATCACTTTCCCAGGCCCATCAAGCTTTCAGCAAACACTGCAGCACAAAGCTGAGCCGTGCAGGGTGATTCAAGTCCACCCTGCGCCAAGCTAGCAAATCCAAAGCGGCTAAAGCGCGATCGTCTGAAACCCAGCATTGATCGCACCAGTAATTTAATTCGCAATGTTTCTGGACAAACTGGTTTCGCCGTCTCATCCAACCAGTCCAAGGCCCAGCCGCTACCGATCGTGTCAATAGGTTGGTTTGTGGTTTCGGCATCGCATGATTCATTGTGTTCTGGGGGGTCGAAGCCTCACTTCCCAGCAATGTTTGTCCATCACCCATCTAGAAAGCAACCGAACACTCCGAAATTAATCAAATCCACCCTGCGCCTTGTCCGTGCTGGCTTTGCTCTTGCGCTGAAGGCTGCCGCCAGACGGCTGCGCCGGGGAGTCCGCGCCTCACTGTTTGTTTAGAAACACGAGCGCTGCAACTGGCAACAGCTACAGTACCAACAGCAACCAGCCTAGCTTTTCCCCCAGCTTTGCCCGGGCTTGTCTAGCCAGCATAAGCTAAAATCCACACGCCTGAAGTGGTTAAACTATCAATCACAAAGCACGGACCATGAAGGCAAAACTCCGAGTTCCCAAGCAGTTTGCCAACAGCTTAGGGCGATCTCATGTTGAGGGCGAGCCTTGAGTCGCTGTGGGCTTCTTGGGCGTGCAAGGCTCCTGGCGAACCGGACCAGCTGAAGGCATGGAAGGCGGGCACCGAGATCCCCGCATGGGAGCCCTCTGTTTCACTTTGATTCCATTTCTTCCGCTGGAGGTACCAACAAATGATGAAAGACTTGGACATCTGAGAGGCACATATGTCACCCGACTGCTGCGGGCCAGCTTGCAACAGCCTCAACCTGCATCAAGCTCAGGCTAAAACCGCCAAATGAAGCATGTTTTTAATCACGGGCCTCAATCAAAGCAAGGTTGTTTTAAAAAGAATCCCAAAGTCCAGCTGGCTCATAAGGAAGTTGACATCAAAACCAATGGTCGTCACTCTTTTGGAGATGTCCAATCTGGAAGGTAATGTTGGACCCGCTTTTATATTTGGGGTCGGTTTGATACAACGATTCAGAATCCTGTGACTGCTTTAATAGATGTTGTTCCCCTTCAAAAACATGCAAACAATCAGCGCATCTCTCTTTTTTAACTCTGCGAAACTCCTCCTTGGAACTGGCAATGCTAAATTCAACTGGGAGTCTTGGCAATACGCAATCAGGCATTGGCAATACTATTAAGCATTAACAAATCCAAGTCCAACCAGGTTATCAAAACCCCATAATTTTCGGCACTGTTCAGGCGGGGCTATTACAGCAGTTCCAACAGTACAGTGGATGATGCGACGGTGGTCCAGGGATCCATGATCAGGGATCCATGATGATCCATGCCTACTGTCACTTCTCATCTGGCGGAAGGCAACTTTGCCCTATATACATGGGATTGAGACGTCCTCCCATGCAAAATATGTAGAATTCCAGGCCCCTAGTGGCCACGGCGGAAGGGGCCCCCTTTGGAGTTGATCTTCAGAGAAACGAAGGGAAGCAGGGCACAGGTCGAAGCGCCTGGGAGTCGCTGTCCAGCTCCAGGGCCGCAGTGCCGGCTGGCAGCTGGAACGGCATGTCCGCTCGCGCATCTACGTGACAAGCCACACGTGTCTTGTGTCAGGACTTATCTTCAAAAGATCCTGGATCACTTGTGCAAAAGCTGCAAAGGGAATGGCTGCCAATCAACAAGAATCCACGTTTTCCGTGGCCATGCAGCCTACATCATTGTCCGCTGATGGCATTCGTTGTCAGAACCTGTGCTGCTCTGTGCTTGTTAGGCTGGAGCTGGAGCGGCTGGAGAGGGATGCGTGGATCCTGCGGCTCAGAAACAGCTAAACAAACATGCCATCTTGGAGAGGGGGGGCGGGTAGGACGCTTCTTCTGTTGCGTTGTGCACGGGGAACCCACCCAAAACAAGGAAATCGCCTGCCCCCGAGCGCTGCTGAATCCAACCTGGCAGCCAGGGTAAAATGCGAGTCACTCAATTTTTCCAACAAAGAGGATCATTTTAGATTGAAGATGTCGGGCCATCTTTAGGAACTTTAGGCCTTTATGCACATTCTACAATCTCCTTCCTGGCACTCCGCAACATGCGCCTGCCCAAAGCATCCCAAAACGACCTGAATCCGGCCATCACGGGCAACTACCGCAGCTTAATTACCCTGCTGAGGCTCCAGGCAGTTCCTCCACACGAGGGAGGGCGACATCCCAGTCACAGTGCCTGGGTTCAGCCCTGCCACCCTCTGATTGAACACCCCCGGAGATCGACAAGGTCCACGCCATCTGGCCAAGACAGCAATACAGCAATATAAAGCAAACGGACTGCATGGCTGGATTATTAGGGGGCTCTTGAAGCCGGGGCTAGTGGAGCTTTAAAGGCAACCCCGATTGGCAAAGGGATTGGTCACAACTTCTGCAATGTGAAGTTGTTGATCCATGCTTTGATTGGGGGGGGGGGGGCAAACATGCATCTTTTTTCGGGGGGGGGGGGGGGGGGTTGCAACGTGCCAAAGGGTGGGGGTCATCTTTACCCAAAAAAACAGTGCCTTTAAAGTCGTATTGACTGATGGCCGGCTGAAAAGTATATAGACATCGCATGACATCGTGTGCCAAGGGCAAGCCAGCCTTTTCCAAACATCCCTGACCCGTGGAGGCTGCTAAGGGGAGGGGGAATGTGGTGAGATGACATCATCACTCGTAGTTTCCCGTGCTAGGTGCCTTGAGCCCTTGGGGCGTCGTGCTGCTGGAAGCTGCTTGCACCCGTTTCTGGAACTGGCACCCTGCCCTGGGCTGCTTGCAGTACTGACCCAAACAGCGGAAGACATGTCTGACTTCCATCCCCAAATGTAGAAAAAGCACTATAGAAGTTCATAGAATTGGTGGAGAGGGTGCTTCCTCGTCTTCTGCTCTCCTGACATCTCCCAACACGCTTCAATTCCATCTAGTGGGCCCATGTTTCATACAGAATTCAATCCCCCCAATTTACAACGGCTGATGCAAACTTGCCAGCGGATCTGAGGCTGCCGCTCTCCACCGTTGACTTGACCTCAACAGCACGCAAAAATCAAGGTAATGTTACTGGCTTTGGCACAAGCTTAGCCGCATTCGTCCCACCTACCAGCCTGTGCTATATAGCGGGTGACTCTGGAAGGTGGTGGGCCTTAGTTCCCGCCAACCTCCCACTGTCACAAGGGTGCATGGAAGGGGATGGATGGGCAGCACCCCCATCCCGAGGCTTTAGCTCAGTATGAGTGACACCAGCGGGAAGCGCCACCGTTGGGGCATCTTTGCGTTTCGAGGACGGCACAATGTCTTGGGCTTATCAGCTATCATTTCGCTTGGCTGGTGCGGGTGACTAGGGTGCACCGTTGCATAAGCACAGGGCAGCCGGCATGTTGAACTCCAACCGGAGCCATCACAGTGACGATTGCGGAGGAATGGCTACTATGGCGGGAGGGACCATGCAATGAGGCGTTATCTCCATATAACCATGCATTCATCCATCTATTCATCCATCTATCCATCCATCCATCCAACCATCCATCCATCCATCCTTCCATCCATCCATCCCTCCCTCCCTCCCTCCCTCCCTCCCTCCCTCCCTCCCCCATCCATCCGTCCGTCCGTCCGTCCGTCCGTCCGTCCGTCCGTCCCTCCGTCCGTCCGTCCGTCCCATCAATGCATCCATGCATCCATGCATCCATGCATCCATGCATCCATGCATCCATGCATCCATGCATCCATGCATCCATGCATCCATCCATGCATCCATGCATCCATGCATCCATGCATCCATGCATCCATGCATCCATGCATCCATGCATCCATGCATCCATGCATCCATCCATCCATCCATCCATCCATCCATCCATCCATCCATCCATCCATCCAGCCAAAATGGTAAGGGGACAGTTCACCTCCTCGCTCTATACACATTGCGTTGAACCTCGGAACAGATCAAGTCAAAGGCAGGTAGCAAAATGGAGCAATGGCTTCAACATGGCGCGAGCAGGGCCAGTCGAGCTGGACTCTAACTTGCAGCAGGGTGATCGTTTTAAAGGAACTCGCCTTGTTGACTGACAGTCGAACAAAAACTGACCTTGCAAACGCACATTAAACATGCGCAAAATCCGCGGATGCGCTCAGTTCTGGAGACCGACTCCATGAACTGTGAAGCCCAATCCCCTCAGAAGAGCATCCAGGTGCCTGACTTCGGCCAGGTGACCTCACCTGTCATGCGAGGTTGGTATGAGTGACAATATCCTGAAGTCAAAAGGCTAAAGGGCCACCTCCTTGAATCTTGAAACCCGCCTGAAACGTTCGCGGGTAAGCTTCCCTGATGCATCAGGCTCCAAAAACAAGTAACTAAAGCATGTGAGCGAGCTGCAAGCTCTGAAAGCAAGTGATGCTGCCATGAACCCTTTGCATCAGCGAGCCAGGCAGCTGCTCGCGCTGCCACCTTTACCTGTGTACTGGGAATCCCTCCAAGCGGTTGACGTCCTTTGCGCGGTCTCTAGATTGGACAAGTTCCCACCTTTTGATCATGTCATCCATCTCTTTGCTCATGTTCAAAAGCCCGCACCAGCAAACAAGCAACACATCATCTGCACTGGGTGCCACAAGGAAGTGCAGCCGATGAAGAAGCCAAAGATATGTGAAATACAAAAAATAAACATTCAATGGATGCTTGCCAATGATTTGGGACGCCACGTCGAGTATGTTTTCCTCATCACCACTGACAATGCATATATCATCTTACGGCATCCATCCATTGCCGTGTACACGAGAACCAAACATGTCATATCCTGCCATTCTGTCTCTCGCGGTCTCTGGTGCGCGCCTTGCCCCGCTTGCATCCACAATGCCAGCAAACATCCTTGGGTTGCTCAGAAAGGTGGCCGGTGGCCCAAAACATGCAGCGAGCTTCTTGTACGACGTTTGCCCTTGCCAGAGTTTCGCACGGTCCCTCTGGGCTCCCAACGGAGTTTTTGCGGTAGCTTCTCCCGCAGTTGGGGCAGTCCTCTGCCTCTGGCGGTCCCATCCAACCAATCAACAGAGAATTCTAGGGACAGCCATCCACAACTCGCAGCGCAGCGGACTTCAAAGGCTCAGCTGATGTCGGTCTGACGGCGTGTTTCGCTTCTCTCGACCCAAAGCCCAGGGCCGGTGCGTCAGTTGGATGGGATGATCTGCGCGCGCCGGGAGGCAATCCAATACTCATTCAAAAAAATATTCTGACAAATGGCGGCTCCATGCGGCCCCTATCATCCGCATGGCATTTGTTCAGGACGCAATACATCAGGGGCTCAACTTGGTCAAGCTTGATGTTCCTGGCGGGTTCTGTGGAGCTCAGGAAAAACACAGCAGCTACACTACACCTGCAACAATGCCACCTGTCACGTGGCATGCTGGAGTATCCGTTACGTGTTCAGTCGTGGTGATGCTTGAAGTTTCCAGTCAACATTGCGGCCTTTGCTTGCCTTGTAGAGGTTCCCCATCTGGCCAAACTATGGACATGAGGGCTCCCCAACCAAGTACAGGACCTTCATGATAGGTCTCGCCTACTCTCTCCCAAATCATAAACCAGAAGGGACAAGCTTTCCCAGTCCGGTGGCCCAAGTGAACCAGGGGGCTCTTTTGGTGTTGACGATTCTTGTGGGTTTGGTACCCACCAATCCAAACAAAAAGGGATCTAGAGGAAGCAACTGGGTATGCGCATCTTGATAGTGCCTGAAGGAAAGCCGACAGGTTTCACCCCTCCTCTTCAGAATTCAATGGGTCTTATTTGGCATCCCTCATCCTTTTTGCCCTTGAAAAATGAGGAATTTGTGTTCCTTTTAGGTCCCCTTTGAGCAGATAGCCCACTGACCCCCCGTCCGTTTCGCCTAGAAATGGAGGCCACGGAGGCGGCCACATCCGCGGCCGCTCGGGCGCTGTATGGGGAGCCCGTGGGCAGCACCTTGCGCCGCTACCCGAGGCATCCCGAGGCTCCATAGCACCCGTAGGAGACTCGTAGGAGGGTACCTGGAAGATCAGTTTCCTCTGAAAGGAACCCCGTGGTAACCTGGTAGGTGCCATATTGGTTGGTGTTTGTCTGTGGGTGGTATGGGTTGAGAGGCTTCGGGCTGCCTGTTTGCCACCTTCCGTGTGGTAGTCGGAGGTGGGAAAGGGTGAGGTGGGAAAGGGCTGATTTGTCGGGCTTGAACATGCACACAGTAAATCCGCCGACGCCAGTCGAGCGTGTAGATGGCAGTCCGCAACTTGGTCTTCCTCCGGATCTCTTATCAAAGCCGAAGGCTTTTGGGGCTGCCATTTTTTGGGCATGGTGTGCTGGGTGTCCAAAACCCTGTAATTGTCCAGTGTTTTCGGGGCTTGCGCGCTAAAAACCTGCGTTTCGCCCAGGTCTCTAGGGGGGGGGGGTTTCCGACGCGCAGGATCTGCATCCCCAGCATCATCAGGATTACCTTGCTGCTATGAATTTGTCTCTTCTTTTTGCAGATACTAATGGTGTTTCGCTGTTTCCAGCGATGTTGGAATCGGCCTGTTAGGGGTCTGGGTGGGGCCAAGTGCAGTGATACGTTGAGGAACTCTTTGAATTTGCAAAAATGAGTGTTTTTTTGCAATTCCCCACCTGTACGGAGCAGTTACTGCGAAACATCCCCTGCATTATCGTGTTTTTGGAAGTCTATTTCTAGGGTATTTGAGGGGGGTTGCTAGTACCGGCTTTTGATTGTTGATTTTAGGAAATCTCATTCATCATGGTGCTTTAAACTTTTTTGTGGCCTTCCCAGCATTCCCGGCATCTCTGTTTTTGGTCAGTTTTTCGCCCTTGCATTTCCAGCATTTTTTTATAGGGAAATGTCTGTAAACTGGCAAATTCAGACCTTCTATCATCTGGTGCCAACAAGCAAGACTTCCCTGAAAAATGAAACAATATCTTAAAATCCCTTGCACCCCACTGGCGTCGGCGGATCGCGTAGCGATTTCAATACTGTACTCTGGGAGTGGGGTCTGCTCAGGAGAACGTACAAAGCCGTATGACTCCCTCTGGGTGTTGAGATAATTGCAGCCGATAAGGCTGTTGGAAATTTGACGGGATGCTCTCAACCCCCCTGGTAGGCTCACCCTCGTTTCGGACTGGGAAGCTTGCGTAGCTCTTAATCGGGAAAAGTTGTTGCATCGATCAGAATCTTAAACCACATAAGGCACGAGGAGATGGTGCACCTGTTGCAACTGATGGGCTTTTCTCCTGTTGTGGACATTTGGGAGGCTTGTCAACCCCAAATGGCAGTGGCAGTTGGAAAGGGGGAAGCACCACACAACTTGACTTTCCTTAGAGTCTACTTCATCCTGAAAATCATGAGGCAGCCTTGCCCTCTTCGACCGAATGAGCAGTGCCTTTCTGGGGAATGTTTGTCGCGAAGCCGCTCCACGTGGCGTATCTCACCTCTGTCTGCACAGTCTGCAACCTGCCATGCATTTCGTTTGAGCCATCGCATGGCGGCATAGCCATCGCCTTACAAAACCACGGCTCCCCGGGGCCCGTGCCAAGCCGCCGGGCCTGGCACGGACAGGCGGCCACAGGGAAGTGCCAGGGGGGCGTGTCCAAGCAACACATGGCACACGGGAAGCCAAAATCACCCATGTGGAAGACTAGTTCTGGTAACGGCGCTTTTCACTTTGACAGTATCTTCCGGAGTCTCTTGAGCAATCAACTTTCCCGAACATCAGCGATGCAATTTCAGCCGACTAAGGACACTCTGGCAAGTCATTGATGTGTTGAGGCTGCACACCTGCAGTCACAACATGCGATTGAACAGCTCCACAGATTAGAGGTTGCCTCTACTGGGTGAACCTGGAGGTTGTCGCAATGTCACACTGGACTCTGGCCACGGCCGACTGCTCGGATGTGCAGCCTCTTTGTGGGCTTCTCTTTAAGATGGTTGACCCCAAAATGCTGTTGTTTCCTGTTGGCGTCCCTTTCAAAAAAAACGCAACATGCTATGTTGAAAAAAGACACACGCATGTGCGAATGTGCCTCAGCAAAGGTTTTTGATCAATCCACTTAGGACGTTCAAGCTAGCTGAGATATCCCACTCCGGCCAAACCGCTCCGGCTCCGGCTTCACATCTGCAACTCAGGCCAAAAAGGGTAGCCTCCGGGACTTCTACGGGCCGGCGCCCGTCTGCAGAACATGCCGGCCAGGGCAGGTCAGGTAGCAAAGGCGCCCGGAGCACCTGCGGCGGACATGCCGGCTTTGCTTGAACCTGGAAGGCTGGCGCGTTGCGCCAAGGCGTAGTCGAAACATACAAAAAAAAGCGAAAGAACGTACAACACATACTGAAAGTTTTTGCCAGTGGCAAGCAACAAGCCCAGTCATCCCGCCTGCTTGCTGTAGGCTTCCCTCAGCTCAGCGGCCAGCTCCTGCGTAGATTTCCGCTTTGCATGCCCTAAGCATAGCTCAGCCGTAACAGCACAAAAGAGCCTTTCAACGATGCCGCGCTCGAACCCGTGCTGTAGTAATACGGGCTCTGCACTCGACTGGCGGGCGGCTGCCAAGAACGCCTTTGCCCAGCACAAAGCTTCGCCAAGCCTAAGGCCTGGTTTGAGCTGCACAGGCAGGTCAAGCGGAAGCTATCTGCAAAGCGCACAGGCCAAATGCAGTCGCAATCTGTCTCGTCGGAGACTTTAGGGTGGGTCCCTGTTTTTCTTGTCTGCTTGAAACATTGCCCAAATCAACCTCGCGCCTAAACTAACCCTAAACAGCCGTAAATCAAATCTCAAATCCAGCCTAAATCAACTCGATCCCACCCGAAATCCTAACCCTGAAGCCAATCCTAAACCAATCGGAGACCAACCAACCAGAAACCAGCCCTACACCCACCCTCGACAGCGACACCAAGCCTCAGGGGCAAAATCGGCCCTGATCCAACCCAAAAACCAGCACCAATCCTACATCAGTTTAACCCCACTCTCAACCCCAAATTCCACCCAAACCAGCCGTCCTGAACCAACCCTCGACTCTAGACACAGCCCTAAGCGTTAACCACAGGCAAAGCCTGCACAGACAATCAAGCTATAGCAAACACAGCAAAATACACCATGCTGCGCTCCAAGCCTGTTCAGCGCTTCGTAGGGGGAATTGAGGGTGGAGAGCCAAAGTCAAGTTGTCTTTTTCAAGGTGCGAATTCCCGCCGTCCTCCTTGGTTTGCAGTTCCCGCTGCAGAGTCTCCATCACCTGCCACGTGGCTAGCCCAGATACAGACATGTGACATGCAACTTGACATTCGAGGTCCCTTGAAAGGACCATGACTTTGAAAGGGGACTCATTCAAGTTACGTGTTTAGCTTGAAAGGGCACCTCAGAGATAGCCAGTTGCTGCATACATAGTTGACACTCCTTCGCTCTCTTTGCCACACTTGCCTGCGTCAAGCGCGACTGCAGCGTGGTGTTGTCCTGGCCAAGGCGGGCTTCACTCCAGGCGGCGCCACGAGCATTTTTCGACAAAGCCAAGCGCTACATGGCACACCAGCTGGTCATTGGGAAAACAGGGATCCTTACATTATACACCTGAACATTGCCTTGCAAATGGTGGTGTCCCTTTATGTTGGTGGAAAAAGCCATGCTTCAAATGGGCAAAACGTATCTTTTAAGGAGACCTGGAAAATGATGTAAGCATTGTCCTTCCGTGGAATTGACTGCTTCTGCTTCGTTCCAGCTTCTGCTTCCGCGGATTAGCTGCCACTGGTCGGACTCGGTAGCTGGAACTCCCAGCCCCCGGGCTCCCAGGGAACCGGACTCGAACACCGACTCGACTCGAATCGGCCCAATTCGGCCCATGTTCGCCGAGCTGAACTCTTGTTACTCTCCTCTTTGTGTTTCACACTTTGTATGTCGTCCTCCATGCTTGTTCAGTGTTCTCGGAGAAAAAAAGGAAAAGTACACAAATATAAGAGCGCATGTGAAAAATAAGAAAATGCGAAGAACAAAGCATAACAAAAAAACTAAAAATAGAACACAATACAAAAAAAGAAGAAGAAAACGATTTCAAAAAAGAAGAAGGTGATATTCCATACAAGTGAAGAACCTGCCTGGCAAAACCAAACAGTTTAGCTCTCTTGTTTTTTTTTGTTGTTGTTTTTTTGTTTAAATAATTTCTGAAATTGCAACATGGCAAACAATTGCAACACAGGGGGTCGGTACCCCTATCCTAGTAGTTTGTTGCAATTTCGTGAAAGCCCAGCCCCACCCCCTCCAAAACAAATGCAACACTAATTGCATTGCAATTTTGGCAACCCACCCCGCATTTCAATAGTTAGGGGGAGGTGATGCCCGTCCGGAATGGCAAATATGTCAGTTAAGCTTGGTGTCAAACGAATCGTTTAGCTCGGGCCAGCTACCAACACACATCGGCCGAATCGGCTGACATTGACCCAACTTGGCGCGAAACAGAAACGCGCTGCCGTCTCGGGCCCTCGCCTCCTGCAGCTGGAAGGCAATGGCACTGGTCTCTGTAAGCTGCTGGAAGGCCTGCGAAGGCCACTTGGGCAGCTGGGATGCGTGGGGAATGCCGCTTTTGTTGCGCTCTTCAAGTTTGGGGCGAACCTGTTCAGGGCGTGGGAAAGCTAGGGGGGCTCACCTGGAAATGCCACTGCGGTGACTTCCAAAGGCGATTGGCGGTTGCGGCCCCTGGCTACACATCCTGCCTGATCCCTCTTCGGCTCCATCACGCAGAGCTGCCACACAGCAAACACCTGAAAGCTGGCAGTTTGCATCTAAGAACGGCTCTCCCAGACTCCTGGGATGGTTCAGGCAAGGGACCCTTTTAGCCAGTCGAATCCATTCTGAAGGATCCTTTCGAAAAGCGTAGTCTCATAGCAAGTCGATACATGCGCCAGCTTTCGGCCCGAGAGCCCAAGGTGCTGAGCTAGGTGCCAGGTTCAGCAGCAACATGCTCTCCACTTCTTCGCTCTCCAATCTGCGCAGCTCTCTCGAGCTGCAGGTGTCAAGGCTGAGTAACGCCAAGCTTCCAAGCGGTACCGGTCAACGTGTGGTTGCCCCAAGGTTTATTCAATCTGGTGCATCAATATAGTGGAAGCCTTTGCGGGGTCCCGACTGGCTCGCTGACGGCTCAGCGCCTCTGCGTTTGAAGGCTCTCGCGCAGTGCCTGGACACGAGACACCTAACTCGAGCGCCAGCGTTCCGTGACCTCGTGGCCTGGAATTTCTGGTCTCCTTTATATAAGCCTTCACATGCAAAACGGATTGTGGATGCTGTGGCCGTGGAAAGCTCCTGCTAAGGCTTAAGCAATTAGCACCGGTCATCTTGCTTTTCGGGGATCCTGCCTGAGATCGAGAGCGGCCTCTCTCGGCTGCCACTGCATGAGACCAGCCTTGGGCCGCACATGCCGTCCGAGCAAATCGGTGTGAACATCATCCAAATTCAGACCTATAAAGTGAAGCTAGTGCCACCGCCTTCGGTCTTTGTGAGGGACGTGAACGCCTGAAATGTCTCTTGCGGCCCCGTCCGTCCCCTCGCGAGAAAATGAAAAACACTTCCCCATGAATTAACATGCTGCCTGAAGCATGGGCTGCCGAAGACTGGGGCGAGAGGCCGTGGAGACAAAGCTGCAGCAGCGACAACAGCAGCTTCTCCTCCACCAAAGTCAAGCTGCTACACAAGCTGGTTCCTAAATCGCCATGCACCGCTATGACAGGAATCACTGAAGGAGCCCTGAAAAAACAGAACGCCGGTCTAAGGCAACGCTCCCAAGGTGGCAAACCGGCAAGACCATCCCCATCCGTCCTCCAATGTGCCGGCCTGGGGCTGAGAGGGCAAGGGCACTTGCACTTGGAAGGCCAAGTGGTCGTTCTTCACATGCCCCGTGTGATAGAGCAGCGGACCTGTAAAACTAGGGCCCTGAAGGTTAAAGGCACCCGGCGTTCAGGCCCAGCCATTGGCGGCATGCAGTTTCCGACTCCCGCCCCTGAAAGCTTCCATTCTACACACGAGTGCTTGTGGGCTTGCACTTCACTGGTCAACCGTCCTAATTCCCGGCCTGAAAAGAGGGCACCGAAACCTTCATCGCCCCAAACAAGCCCACCCCCTCAGGGTTGAGGATGCCTCATGGAGCACTCCCAACCGCATCAGCAGTCAAACATCGTTGGCGCAGGCCTGCAAGAAAACGCCTATCCCAATGCTGCAACGTACGCATTGCCAGGGCTGGCACCCCACGGATGCGGCGGCCATTGGAAGCTGTCACCTGTCACAGTCACAAACGGGGAGCGGGGGTGTGCTTGTTTGAGTTGTTGAGTTTGTTTTGTTGTCGGGGGGTTCCCTCATTCTCAACCAAACCCAAATGTGGCAAGCGCTTTCCTGCACAAAAGGCATCGAATGCATTTCGATCTCGGGTCAAATGCAGCCCCTCCTAAATACAGGAAGGCTCTTTAGAAAGCAAGCTCGGGCATCCTTCCATCATGCTATGTGAAGGTACGGCGACACGGCTGTAAGCTGCGAACAAAGGGGGATCTGTGAATGTTGCAGCAACACTTGAAAAACATCAGTATGGGTATGGCCACATTCCTTCATGCCCTGCGCTGACAACAAACCATATGATAAGCTGCCCTCTGCTTGAAAACGAGACGGATGTATCTAGTTCAACTCAGCTGAAGTGCCGAGCTTCCTGGGCACTCAGATAGCAATTTTCTGGCCTCCGTGTACTTGTGCCAGTCCTTGACAACTGTTGCCTCAGCCAACTCTGGCACCTTCCAAGTACGCATGATCCTGGGTTATGACAGAACCGCTTCGAGCACCATCCAGGTGAAGCTAGATCATAGCGATGCTTAGGGATTCAGCTGACACCCAGCAGCAAAGGCTTTCTGAAGTCGACAGGCCTGCCCATGTCTCCCACAGTTGTTGAAGCCACCCTCTTCTAGAAAGAGTCCTCCCACAAATGGACATACTGCCAAGCAAGGCAACGCCACCGGCAGGCTGCAAAAGGGTGCTGCTCACACGCAGGCGGGCACTGGGGCTGCCACCATGAGGCCTTTGGCCTGGCCCTTCTCCCACTGTGACAGAGTGAGCTCCACCACCTGGGCCCAAACTTTGAAGGCCACTTGTCTTGGACAAAGTCGGCCGGCCAAATGACTCCATCACTTTGAAGAGGGTTTGATTGGCACGGTATCAAAGAACGTTGCCCGAAAAAACGCATATTACCATCGGCCATGCCTCTTGATGGCAGGCTTCCAACAACTCTAATCAGCTATCACGAGGGGGGCCATGCCCAAACAGTGATGCACGACCACTAGGACTAGATCCGTGGCCTATCACGTGCTTTCGGTATATGTGTGTGTGTGTGCTCGTGCTAGGGCCAGCCAAGAAAACATCGATTTCGCAAAAACATGTGAACAGCATGAAGAAAAGGAGGTCGCACTCGCATGGCTCAGGGTTTTAACTCTGGTACAGTACGGAAGCGGCAAAAGCCAAGGTCGCCACGGCATGCGCGCGCTGCCGCTTTAGGTCCCCCTTGTACTCTTGCACAAGGCGCCTCGGCGAAGTGCGGATTCCCCGAACCCTTGTTTTTATGCCTCAGGAAAAATAACGCCGCATTAGCCAACGCTCCGACATACTGAGCAAGCATACCCCCAACTCTCCCTTGATGTCCTTTCATAGGATTCCGATGAGAGTGCTCAAACGCATATTGAGGAATTCTTAAGATAATGCAGAGGCCACTCGACCACAAACTATGGGACAAAACACACCAGGGTCCCTGTGCTGAGCGGGAAGAGCAGAGCCGCGGAAAACATTTCCATGCGCCGCTCATGGATGCCTACAGGTGATCATCAGCGCAACTGTGAAAGGATCCCTCAGGAGGTTTGCATGAGGCAGTGGGTGCCCCACACAAATCAGCGCATGCGCCATCAGGCTTTCCGTGGAAGCTCACAGTTCAGGCATTTTCCTGTGCGGCCGCGGCCAATGTCGGGCGACTCAAGCTCGGCCCTGGAGCTCACCTCGCAAACTCTCCGTCCGGGTTTGGATTGATTTTGCCAAACCCGCGAGAGGCGACTATTTGGCCGGCTCCAGGGCCATGTGGCGTTGAATTCGCTTTGCTTCCTGCCTACCGACAAAGCGTGGGGCCCATGAGCCATGAGGGCCCGCCCGTGACACAAGCGGTGCCTGCAAGGCGGCAAGCTCATGGGCTGCATCCGGAAATTCCAGGCAGGAAGCAAGGCCGCTTGAAATATTCGAGCAGAACAGGCAACTGGCCGATGCTCTGGACTGAGGAACAATGCCGTCCGTTTGGCCAGAGAAGCGCTGCATTTGTCAAGGGCGCCTTGCCCGGCCAAGGCCCTTGCAACCACTCTCAAGTCAGAAGTGCTCTGAAAAAATGTGGCCATCTGACCGTTTGCAAACAGGCTTAGGGCTCTCGGCAGCAAGGCACCGCTGATTTTGCACAAGCAGAATGGTGCAGAATGCCAGCTGCACCAGCCGCACTTATCATAGCCCCCACTCTCAGGCTGGAAGTTGCCTGCAAATGTGGCGCTTGCGAGCATCAACTTCACATCGGCCTTTGTTGGATTAAGTATTGCAAGCAAGCTAGAAGAACATGGGCTCTGCTTTCCCAAAGCTTTTGGCAAACGCCAAAAGCGCAACTCGAAAAGGTTGTTTGGGGTTCGGTCCTCCAAAATACTCAAGTCCATGGCTTGCATGGATTCCGGGTTGCAAGGTTTGGCCAAGCCCAAAATGGAGGCCCGAATGACATGGAACTGACAGAACCGTATAAACGGAAGAATCAGGCATGAAAATATCAGCAGCCCCCAGGATAGCACTATGACAAGCTGCAAACCAGTCAAGCTTAGAGCGGAGAATTATCAGATTTCAAGTCAGGGAGTTATGCATGTGTGTGCCCAAGGCTGACAAGTGTTTCATGAGCTTTGCCCCCCCTCCTCCCCTCTCGCTGACGGTGCCGCCCGAAGGTCATTCTACTAAGTAATCACTTCCCCCTATTAATAAAGGTCTCCCTAATAATAAATATTTGTTTCGGAAGTCCCAAATCAGGGAATACTACTTTTAGAATAGCCAATACTAAACCAATTCTAAAGTAGATATTTTCCTGCCCGTACTCAAATCCAGCCCCATTAGGGGGACCCCGGGGGCACGTTTCCTTCATTACTACGGCTGTACTACAAAGTTGCGACTTTCAGGCCAGAGCTCCGGGAGCACGTTTCCTTTACTACGGCTGTACTACAAAGTTGCGACTTTCGAGCCAGAGCTCCGGGAGCACGTTTCCTTTACTACGGCTGTACTACAAAGTTGCGACTTTCGAGCCAGAGCTCCGGGAGCACGTTTCCTTTACTACGGCTGTACTACAAAGTTGCGACTTTCGAGCCTGAGCTCCGGGAGCACGTTTCCTTTACACGGCTGTACTACAAAGTTGCGACTTTCAAGCCAGAGCTCCGGGAACACGTTTACCCAAAACCCACAACCAAAAACAACAAAACGTGACCTCAACTCCCGCTACTTAAATTCCTTACTCAGAAATGTGCGTTTGAAGCGATTTTACGGAACGGAACAGGGGGACCACAGTTGCAAACAAGCCTACACAGAAGAAGAAGTACCTCCAAAACCTGCCCTCCAGAACCAGGGGACCCCTAATAATAAAAATTGTTTTGCAGGCCGGGTATTTTTTTTATTAGGGAGAGGGGGGGGGGGGGGGCATCGTTTATTATTAGGGGGAAGGGATTACTGCATACCTTTGCTACTGAAGACTTTAGGCACAAGCTTTAGGCCCAGCCCACAAGCTACACGCCCCCGGCCCCCACTCCTCGCACTGAGTCCCTGCCTTCTCGACGCGAGCGCCCAGATGAGTGGCTTTTGGTGTCGCCACGGCCGACTCCAGGCAGCTAAGTTTGCACACAACCCCGGTGTAGGGCCCAAGTGCTTTGGAAACATGCGGTTTCAACCAGCAGGCTTTCCAGATGAAAGCTACTTGAACAAGGTCCCGAAGATAGCCAGATGAGGTGTTCTCGCCGAAGGCGGTCCAACGAAAAAGAAACAGTTGCGTTGAGTAGTGCAGCCACCAGCTGAGGACAGGCAACAACCACTTTGTAACCCCTACCTGCAATATCACCTGCCTAGACTGCAGACATGGTGGCCAATGATAGCAGTCAAAAACCTGCGCATCCAGAATTCGACAATAGCCTTCTAATAAAGCGGCCTTCCAGTTCCCTTGCCATGTCCTGATGGGGAAACATAGTATCTATTGAGAGCGCTTTCCCCATCTACCTGGATTTGGGTCCGGGAGTACTTGGAAGATCCATGCAACGGCCCAAAATGGCCCCTGCCCAACTATGCAAGCTTCCTGGCACTTCAGCACCGGCTGCAGTGAATGCTGGAATTCCTGCTTCCAAAGCTGAATGCACAGCGTGGCGCTTTGCAACTCACATCAAATCAACTATGCACAAAATCAATTCCCTTGCCCAAGACCCACGTTGACCTGCACAACCATGCACATGCGATGCTCAAATTCAAGGGTATGAACCCATCCAAGTGTCAACCACTGCGATATGTGCATCTGCAAGTCTCGAAGTCTGCAAGCCAGCTGGCCAGCAGCTACACTATGGAAATGCATTCTTGGGCCCAAGAGACACAAAGAGCTGAGCTTCGGAACAGTATTGGCTCAGCCTGCATAAGCAATCTACGCGCACAGTGCGCCACGAGGCACTGGTCGCCGCTCACGAGGTCACGGGTTCCCAGTAAGAGAAAGGAACTCTACAGGTCCCTGACTCGCAGTCACTAAGAGATGAAAAGGGGCTGCCATTCCAAGTTATGCTGCACAAATGTCCTTGTGAGAACCTGATCTCGTGAGTTGCGCGCGCGGGACGCGGGGCGACAACACACTGGCGACATGGCCACGGGCAAGGCAAAGTGTAGTAGCTCCCAAGCCCACACTCCACGGACTCATGCCAAGCCCTTCTCAATGTCTGCTACCTCCCTCGTCACCCTGACCTTTGCGGACCACAGAATGCTAGCGAAACAAGGAATGCAATGGCCACGCACGTACAAAACCATACTGAGGGGCGATATGTTTGCCCGGGGAGCAAAAGTGTCCATGATTCAAGTAGGAACATACCAACACTAATGAGCAACACGGATGCAGAATAGTCATTTGCAGAAAGAATGGTGGTGCTTTCTCCCATGGCCGATGTGGCTCGCAAAGAATCACCTGCTCGGTTTCATGTGGACAAAAAGCCTCGACATTCTGTAGCGGAGTGCTTCCATATAGGGAGATGTAAATCATGGCCTGCACCAAACTCGGCTTCACGCCGAAGAGTCCAAGATCTACTTCAAGGCTTAAAAGGATGTTTTGAAACGTGCAGCTACAGTCGGCTCACTCACAAGGGCATCAATTTATTTATGAGGGGGCGGTGCACGTCCCGGACCAGCCCTGCCCGCAGCTGCTATGTCGCACCAATGTGTCTCGCTGAGGCTCGCAACTACCTGCGCAAAGGGCAGTCCGGGGCATGCTCTGCAACGTAGCGGAAGGTCGCGTTGATGCGTGCTTGCCGCGTGGTGCCCTTGGCGATCTGGTGCAGGTAGTGCTTTTGAAATAGGCCTCGAGACATTCACTCACTACGCACAGCAGGGTCGTTTAGCACCCTGGTAAGCTTGCTAGGTCGGCATCCAACTGTTGACGGGCCCGGGAATAACTCACCCCCAAACGCTCATGCGCAAACGCACGGGCTATAGGCCGAGGAATGACCAAATCCCACGTGCAACAGGCCTTCCATGGTGCAAATCTGGCCATGACCGAGGTTGAAGGTGGCCGTGCTGCCCTTCTCAGGCTTCAGAATGCCGCCTGCGAGCAATGCGCCAAAGAAATGACTGTAGCCCCATCCGCAGAGCCCAACCCAGCCAGCGCATGTCCCAAAGCAGGAAGCTCCGCGCACATGCAAGCATTGATTGACAAGGCAGGAATATGATACACGTGCTGCATTTGACATGCCACATTTCACATCTTGCTTTCTCTTGGCTGAGCCTTTCAAGGCGCGAACAGACTGGCCTCTTCTGGGAGCCTTGAGCCCAACCTGAAACTTCCGCATCGCGCCCAAGGTCACAGAGATGATGCGAGCGTCCTATTTGCTTCGCACGGCTGGTGCCAAGCCAGTGGGCATGTGCCCCAGCGTGTTCAGAAAAAAATGCAAGGATGTTTGTGGCAGGCAGAAATTCATTTTCAAAGCCTGCTGGTCAAATTGTCAATGGTCATGTCAAGCATCATGCACTTGCCCAGGCCAAAAAAATATATCCAGTCTATCTCAAGGCGTCCTGAAATTTGCCTCGGAATAAAGGCTCGTCATCAGAATGCCACGCAACTTGATGGTCGCCGTGCTCATACAAGTTCAAATTCACCGAGTCCGGGAACGCAGAGTTCTTGTCCTCAAGATTGAGGTAAAATCATGCACGAGTCAAATAAACCCAACAGTAGCCGAGCCTGGCACTCCACATAAATGGCAGATCCTACTTCCCATTTCGGTGGATCGGCCAAATTGTACTCAGGAGGCGCCTGCTTTTCCGGAAACCCTTGCTGGAAGCGAAACCATTCACCTCACGAGGCATTTTTGACAAAGCATCACGCTGACCAAACCAGCAGCCGAGCCCAACTCGCGGTTTCGTGAAGCTAGCTACAGCCACTACGCATGAGGAGACCTGACTGGACAGAATCAGCAGTCCCAAACCACCTTCACACTGACTTATTGTGGGGGGTATGCAGGCGTTCTCTGGAACGGCAGCGGTTGCAACATCCCCGTTCCTTTCCCAAGCCAAAGCTCCTCGTCATTGAGATTGAGAGAACCCAGCCAGCGTTTCGCCATGTCCATGAACCAATCCGGGAAGGTCACAGCACTGACTTGCTGCTTGCCGTAGTTGTAAGGACACCTGAAGAGAGCTCAGCTCTGAATATCGTACTGCAGTGACTCAGGCAGTTGTTAAGCTCCCCCGGCCAAGTGGTCTGGCATTGTGGGTGAAAATCTGCAATTAGTGTCTAAGGGGTTAAGGATCTCAAACAGCAACCGGCTACAACGCTTGTGTGTATTGGCAAGCACCCTCCAATGACCGCAATGATACCCAGCTTTTTGGGGTGGCGGGTCAGGGATCCCAACTTACAGTAGATTTGTCCCTCTCTCTTCGACCTGAAAATTGCAAAATTCGGCTCGAAGCAACTGATGCAGTCATTGGAATTGGTCTTCACTGTGCACGTGCCACACTTGATGCGCAGCTCAGCAGCTTGGTACCAAACTTAGGCACATGCTTTCGCCTGAAAGCCAAGCAATAGTTTTCAATACCTCTCCGATGTGTGGCTCAACTACAAACAGCCACAAAAACACACGCAAAAGGACATCATCTGGCCGACGCATTGGCCATCTGCCCGTGGCACCTGCAGCCCTGCTTGACGAACCACATGGTCTTCCTGGTCACGACGGCAGCGCCGTGGATCTCCGTCCACTCAACTTTGCTCTTCAGGTCCTGCGGTCAAGCTGGGGAAGCAGGAAGGAGCTGTCGGCTTGCTGCCCTTACCCCAACAACAAGTGAAGTTTTAAACTGCAGCTAAACGCCTGACCTTCCTAACTGTTTGCCGATTCACGCTTCTCGCTGGGTTGCAAGCGCAGCTGTGGGATATGAAACGCGTGAATTTGGAGTGACGGGCAGGTGGGTCACGTTGCATGAAATTCTCCGACTGCAGCAGGCCAAATGAGTGATGGCCTTAAGATGCCCCGCCTGGAAGTCCTGGTGTGTCACGCTCTTTTCTTGGCTCATATACATCCTTAGAAAAAGCCATCGCACACTGGAGGGGGAACTGAGCTATGGAGCCACCAAGGTACCCACGGCCCACAGTATTGCTGACCGGTCGTCTGAGCATGTGCTGTGCAACAAATAGTGCCTGAGGAATCCGCATGAGGCACCTCCAGCCTCGTTTCAGAGGGATTTTGAACATGCTGAACGTGTCCATCGTGTGCGACATCAAATGGCTCTTCATTGGCAAGCTAGCGTCACTGTCGGCAACTTGTTCAGTACAAGCTTGCTACTTTACGTTTTTGTTTAACCTTTTTGGCAACGCAAACACACCCAAGCCAACGCTGATGGTTGCTGCTACGAAAACCAACGCGCCTCCCCCGCTTGCGGAACCATAGCTGGATTTCGCGGCTTTTCATTGCTTCCAGCAATCTTGGACGAACGCTTGTCATCCCTCATCTGGGACTGCGCCCATAAAAACCAACTATCCGCACAAATGCTTTGTTGTAGGCTTCAAATGGAATATGACACGCAAACCTTCCTGGTGCAGCCCGCCGTGCAAATAATTGTGCAGGGCCCTGATTTCGACTCGTACGGGCAGACTTCTGTGCCAATCTTGCCAGCCTTCCCCCCGCCCGGGTACAACCTCAAACAAAGCCTTCGAGGCCAGTTGTCAGGATAAAATAAATTAAACAATGATTCAGGAATGAATAAGCAAACAAAAATTGCATAATCTGGACAAGAAAACATCCAGAGTATTAGCGACACTTTCGCTCAAAGCAGGGTTCCAGCTCCATCCATCAGACGTCATCCAAGGTCACATTCAAGTGTTTTCCCGCAACAGTTGGAATCTTTTTGAGGTCTATGACCAGGTTCTTGGAGTAGTTCAGAGCGGCTCCGGGACGCTTGAAGGGTTCCAGGTTGCTATTGGATAGCGACGGTTTGCTTCAGAGGGACCAGGAGCGGTTGTGCACATCCTCGATGCAGGGGATCCAACTCTTGGGGTTGGAAGCTCGCTCCACCAAGAGCTGCAATGGCTTCGCCTCCCGCGTGGCCTGCGGACGGTAGATGGCGATGGGGTTGTGCGGCCGCTAATCCGAATTGGGTCATTCTCATGAAATTTTGCAGTGGATATATTTAGCTCCTTGCATCGCCTTATGTAGGGTCAGTATTTGAGGTAAGTCTTTTTGGGGTTGGTTCACAAAAGAACTCATGTCCTTGTCAACTTTGGGTAAATTATTTTGGGGCCAAACTGAAACCAGTGGAACCCAGATGCTCATGGTTGACTTCGGATTAATCACACAAAACATCAGGAGGGGCACAGGAGTACAACATATTGGGGAACGCGTACTGGTGAACTGATGAGCTGCCCGCCCATGCCATTTCAACCAATACAATGCCAAACAGTGGAAGAACGGGTGAAACGTATTCGCACCTGTAAAAACCAATGTGAAACTGCTACGACGCAGCAAAACAATGACATGCATACATATGTATACATACATACATACATACATACATACATACATACATACATACATACATACATACATACATACATACATACATACATACATTACATTACATTACATTACATTACATTACATTACATACATACATACATACATACATTACATACATACATACATTACATTACATTACATTACATTACATTACATTACATTACATTACATTACATTACATTACATTATTACATTACATTACATTACATACATTACATTACATTACATTACATTACATTACATTACATTACATTACATTACATTACATTACATTACATTACATTACATACATACATACATTTTACATTACATACATACATACATACATACATACATACATACATACATACATACATACATACATACATACATACATACATACATACATACATACATACATACATACATACATACATACATACATACATACATACATACATACATACATACATACATACATACATACATACATACATACATACATACATACATACATACATACATACATACATACATACATACATACATACATACATACATACATACATACATACATACATACATACATACATACATACATACATACATACATACATACATACATACATACATACATACATACATACATACATACATACATACATACATACATACATACATACATACATACATACATACATACATACATACATACATACATACATACATACATACATACATACATACATACATACATACATACATACATACATACATATACATACATACATACATACATACATACATACATACATACATACATACATACATACATACATACATACATACATACATACATACATACATACATACATACATACATACATACATACATACATACATACATACATACATACATACATACATACATACATACATACATACATACATACATACATACATACATACATACATACATACATACATACATACATACATACATACATACATACATACATACATACATACATACATACATACATACATACATACATACATACATACATACATACATACATACATACATACATACATACATACATACATACATACATACATACATACATACATACATACATACATACATACATACATACATACATACATACATACATACATACATACATACATACATACATACATACATACATACATACATACATACATACATACATACATACATACATACATACATTACATACATACATACATACATACATACATACATACATACATACATACATACATACATACATACATACATACATACATACATACATACATACATACATACATACATACATACATTACATACATTACATTACATACATACATACATACATACATACATACATACATACATACATACATACATACATACATACATACATACATACATACATACATACATACATACATACATACATACATACATACATACATACATACATACATACATACATACATACATACATACATACATACATACATACATACATACATACATACATACATACATACATACATACATACATACATACATACATACATACATACATACATACATACATACATACATACATACATACATACATACATACATACATACATACATACATACATACATACATACATACATACATACATACATACATACATACATACATACATACATACATACATACATACATACATACATACATACATACATACATACATACATACATACATACATACATACATACATACATACATACATACATACATACATACATACATACATACATACATACATACATACATACATACATACATACATACATACATACATACATACATACATACATACATACATACATACATACATACATACATACATACATACATACATACATACATACATACATACATACATACATACATACATACATACATACATACATACATACATACATACATACATACATACATACATACATACATACATACATACATACATACATACATACATACATACATACATACATACATACATACATTACATACATACATACATACATACATACATACATACATACATACATACATACATACATACATACATACATACATACATACATACATACATACATACATACATACATACATACATACATACATACATACATACATACATACATACATACATACATACATACATACATACATACATACATACATACATACATACATACATACATACATACATACATACATACATACATACATACATACATACATACATACATACATACATACATACATACATACATACATACATACATACATACATACATACATACATACATACATACATACATACATACATACATACATACATACATACATACATACATACATACATACATACATACATACATACATACATACATACATACATACATACATACATACATACATACATACATACATACATACATACATACATACATACATACATACATACATACATACATACATACATACATACATACATACATACATACATACATACATACATACATACATACATACATACATACATACATACATACATACATACATACATACATACATACATACATACATACATACATACATACATACATACATACATACATACATACATACATACATACATACATACATACATACATACATACATACATACATACATACATACATACATACATACATACATACATACATACATACATACATACATACATACATACATACATACATACATACATACATACATACATACATACATACATACATACATACATACATACATACATACATACATACATACATACATACATACATACATACATACATACATACATACATACATACATACATACATACATACATACATACATACATACATACATACATACATACATACATACATACATACATACATACATACATACATACATACATACATACATACATACATACATACATACATACATACATACATACATACATACATACATACATACATACATACATACATACATACATACATACATACATACATACATACATACATACATACATACATACATACATACATACATTACATACATTACATACATTACATACATTACATACATTACATACATTACATACATACATACATACATATATATATGTGTGTGTGTGTGCGTATGTGAATGCAACATGGGCTCACCGCACACCTTCTTTTATCGAGGGCGGGGGGGCGCTATTTTGACAAATGCCTGATGGATTGTGCGGCATTGCTCCGGGTCCCGAGCCTCGGGGTTGGCCTCCCGTTTGGCCTTATTCTCCAGCTCCTTGATGTCGGACAGCTCCCGCGGCGTCAGCTCGCTGCCATCCTCCTTGACCTCAGATTCAGGATGGGCTCCATGCAGGGTTGGGCGATTCAACCCTCTGCAGAAACCCTTCAAACACCAACCCTGGGGCCCAATATCTTATTTTTTAAGCAGCTTGATTTTGGCGCAGGGCTGGAACCTGCATGTGTAAACAACGTTCCCTCACACATGGCCCCACCCGGGCTCTCGCGGTGACGGGCTAATGCGCATTCACAGAAAGGAATGAAGATAACAACGGGAAGCAGGACGTTGGGGCATGCAAACAAAATGGAGTTGTCAATGCGACTGGGGTCACTCACAGTCAAAGACTCTGCCAGCAAACGACTAAGAGAAACATCTTTTCAGTTGAGTCCTAGTGTTCCGCATGTTGTCTGAGAAATTGCTATTATCAAAATCTCGGTATATCGATAGCCGAGTGCGCCAAATGGATTTAGCGCTGCTAGTTGCACTTCCCAGAAACGCTTCCTCGAAAGTCAACCTCTGGCGCGAGCGTGGTAGTGGACAAAAGAGTTTGAGAAGATATGGGGGGCTAGCATCATGAATCATGCTGAACCGCCCTTCATGACGTTGGAAAGAGGGCCATCAGCCAGCACGAGTGCCCCCATGATTTCTGGCATCCCAGCGACTGGCGGCGGCTTCTTCTCAGCTGCCTTGGGCTTGGCTTTGGCTTTCGGCTTCTTCTCTATAGTCCGCTTTGTTGTCCTTCTGAAAAGGTTGCCTTGGCGACTCAGCACACCAGCACGTCTCCAATCCACGTAGCGAAACACTCACTGGCATTCTGGCCCGATTCGAGACCCTGGACAAACGCAACGATCAGCAATTCGGGCTGACAAACCTGCGACCCAGCACAGCTTGATGCCAAGCTGCGGTTGGGAGAAGGGCTGCGCCGCGGAAGGGCGCCGTAGCCAGGCATGGCGGGGTGGCCGCCATAATGGGCTGGTGGGGGAGGGTAGTGGTGTGGCGGTGGTGGCGGTGGCGCACTGTAGCCAGGACCAGGTGGCGGGGGGTAGTGGGGCGGCGGATATCCATGGCCATGGGGCGGAGGGCCGTATTGTGGAGGAGGGCCGTAGCCTTGCGGCGGGTACTCCGCTGGTGGGTAAGCTGGGGGCGCGTAGCCAGGCGGTGGATATGAGGGTGGAGGTGCATGAGCAGGAGGTGGTCCGTAAGGGTCCCTCGGATCCCTATGTGGTAGGGCGTATGGGTCAGGGGGCGGGGGAGCATACTGAGGATACTGTGGCTCCGGAGGATAGTGCGGAGGCGGCTGGCTATAGCCGTGTGGCTGGCTATAGCCGTGTGGCTGGCTGGGTGGATAGCCATGGGGCGGAGGGTAGCCCGGTCCAGGCGGGGGAGGAGCATAGCCTTGGCCAGGTGGGGGAGGGGCATAGCCTGGGCCAGGTGGCGGAGGAGCGTAGCCAGGGCCAGGCGGTGGAGGAGCGTAGCTGTGGCCGTACCTTGGCAATCTACACGGGAACAACTGGCTGCCTATGTGTGCAAAATAATGTCCTTCGAAAGCTGGGCGACCATCCTGGCGCATGAAAGAAATGGCTGGGCGCCGCTGGCAAAAATGCTTCTGCAGCTTAGTACGTTCGACAACAGCCAAGGTCTAAGGTTGAAAGTGGGGCCACTTCCGTCTTTCGAGAAGAGCCAGCTCTCTCGAGGCAATTCATGCGCAAAACAACTCTTCTCCGCACACTTCCAAAAGGCACCAAGCACGCCCGCACATCACTAGTTGACCTGCAGCTCAGCAACGACCGACCTCTGCTTCGGCTCCTGCCAAAACTCCCTCAGTGTGGAAGCATGTGGGACTAGTTGCTTTGTGGACAAAATCCCAAGGCACGCGGCGTACGAAGATTCAAGAGGAGCAAGCCGGAAAGAAGCAGGCCATTTGCTGCACTTTTGATTGATGTGCTTCCACCCTTGCCCCATGAGCAACACCTGTGCACTGTGACAACGCTGTTTTCCCTCATTTGCTGCGCACTTGGTTTCCATTGCCTTGACCATAAGCTTCGGGCGTGTCTGCAAAACCTGCTCTTCGTCGCCCCGCCCTCTCCTTCCCAGTGTCCCCCAGTCCTGTACCGCGGCTGTGGCGGCGGAGCGTATGGATGCATCGCTCCAGCTTCAAAGACGCGTAAAAAACTCAAGGGCAACAAGGTCTTCTCTGTCAGAAATGCATCGTGCTGTGTGTTTGGTCGCCTCTGGCACTGAACCTTGCAGTTGTTGCGTCTCTCTGAGTGCTTTGGCAGGCATGTTTGGCTGAGAACTCCTTTGCACATTGAAGATAAGTTTGCGGAGCTTACTGATTGCTCTGTGGCTAATGCATTGGGGAACTTCTCATTAGGTGACCACACACGTGTGTAACTGCATCAAAGGAGGTCCCCACTCCGGGGAAGGCTCTCGCCGAGCCATACGCTGCGAGGCGCTTGAAAGACACGGCCGGTTTCATTGCGAGCCAAGGCATGATATCTCTGTAGTACGAAACGGTGTGGATTACTGACTTGCCAAAGGTCTTGGAGTGCTAAGTAACCATGCAAAATCGACTTCAAAACTGCAGAAATGGTCGACGCCAACAAAACCATGCGGAGACATGCTGAAAGCAAGCCGCTTTGATTCGTAAGTCCTCCAACGCGGCAGTGTGGCGAAACCCTTCATGTGCACAACTCTGTCTCACCAAGTGACGACTGCTGAGGCACATCGTTCACGGCCCCTATATTTTTTTTTGCCACCAACGACACTCTAATGATCCGCCGCATACTTTGCCACCAAGTGCTGAAGTTGCCTGTGGCTATGCAACGCGTCGTAGCATACGTAACAGCCCCGATGCCATTATAAGATGGCAACAGGGCTGAAAGCTGCAAGCTTGGCGCGTGGGCGGGAATCGGGGAAGCAGATCACACAAAGCCTTGCCGTGCTCCAATCATGGGCCCCAGTGCGCCACCGTCTGTCCAAGAACATGCTTGCTTGCATTGGCATGGGCACGCCATACGTGCCCCTTTTCTCACCAATTCCCTGTCTGCCAGGCGTGCGTCACATCAAGCTCAGTACCTGTTTGGTCCCCTTGCTTCCATCGGGGGCCAGCCAGCGGCAGTGCATGAAGCAATCAGGCTGGAAATCATGCAAGCCCAGCCCAATTTAAGGGCACACACTTGCTCATCGGCTGCGAATCAGCGCTGGTTTGCATGCCAATTGGATTGGTTTTAGCGTCTGACCTCGGTTCGGGCATTGGCTGCACAACTGCACCACTGTGTTCAATCTCAAAATCAAAAAAGCGTACCCGGCCACGCTCAAACCATGCCGGCCCCTCCAGGAAAACAACCAGATATTGCCATGGATCTCTACCAATCAGTGCTGATGGCTTGCTGAGGTTCTCGTGCCCGTCCGGGATTCATGGAGCTGCCTGACAGTGCTCTGGTGCAATGGTGCCAAGCTAGGGCAACGGTGCAGGGCAGGATTTAACACACTTGCAAGCACAGCAGGTCAAATCTATTCCTTGGCTCCTACAAAACGGCTGGCATGAATTGCTGAGGGCATTTGGCCGACATGCCTCCCTGACGGACCTGTTCACGTTTCAAGCATGTGAGAATAGCTCGCTGGAAGACATGAATGCCATACAAGGACATTTATTGCATCCGGCTTGGGCCCAGCCATGCACGAAATATGTTTCTGGCACCTCAGCATGCCCAAGCTTTCCTAACTACAGTACAAGCCCACCACATAACATGTTTTCTGACAATGCATGTATGCATGTAGGTATGTAGGTAGGTAGGAATGTATGTATGTAAGAAAATCAAGATGTACATATATATATATGTGTGTGTGTGTATGTCTGTGTGTAGATATATGGGTTTGTATTTTTTTACGGGGGCCGGGCAGGAAGGTTTGAGTACGGGGTATGATTCGCAGGTATGATTCGCGGGTATGGTTCGGGGTATGATTCGGGGGTATGATTCGCGGAAGCAGCAGCAGCAGCAGCAGCAGTAGTAGTAGCAGTAGTAGTAGCAGTAGTCGTCGAAGTAGTGCTAGTAGTAGTTTGTTGTAGTAACAAAAGTAGTAGCAGTAGTAGTATAGTAGCAGTAGTAGTAGTAGTAGTAGTAGTAGTAGTAGTAGTAGTAGTAGTAGTAGTAGTAGTAGTAGTAGTAGTAGTAGTAGTAGTAGTAGTAGTAGTAGTAGTAGTAGTAGTAGTAGTAGTAGTAGTAGTAGTAGTAGTAGTAG
This sequence comes from Effrenium voratum, assembly GCA_963377175.1. Lineage (NCBI taxonomy): Eukaryota > Dinophyceae > Suessiales > Symbiodiniaceae > Effrenium > Effrenium voratum. The sequence goes on along the minus strand of CAUJNA010001358.1, from coordinate 923,083 downwards.
TAGTAGTAGTAGTAGTAGTAGTAGTAACAGTAAAAGCAGCGACTGTAGTGGCGCGGAAGCTTTGAAAAGACTTGGCGCTGGCCTTGGCAAGGCAGGTTCATTGCGCGGGTATGATTCGGGCATGATTCGCGGGTATGTTTCGGCTAGGTGCAAAACGGCACTGACTACAAACTCAGAATGATGAATGTAGTAGTAGCTGTGGTAGTAGTAGTAGTAGCAGTAGTAGTGGTAGTAGTAGTGGTGCGGACGCTTTGAAAAGACTTGGCACTAGCCTTGGCAGGGGAAGCTCATTGTCCGGGTATGATTCGGGTATGATTCGCGGGTATGATTCGGCTAGGTGCAAAACGGCACTGACTACAGACTCAGCATGATGTATGTCGTAGTAGTGAGTAGTAGCAGCAGCAGCAGCAGGAATAGTAGAAGTAGAAGTAGAAGTAGTAGTAGTAGTAGTAGTAGTAGTAGCAGTAGTAGTAGTAGTAGCAGTAAGTAGTAAGGGTAGCAGAAGCAGACGTAGAAGCGGTAGAGTAGTAGTAGCAGCGGTAGTAGCGGTAGTAGTGGTAGTAATACTCGTAGTCGCGGTAGTAGCAGTAGTAGTAGTAGTAGTAGTAGTAGTAGTGGTAGTAGCAGTATAGTATTGGAGTAGTAGTAGTAGTAGTAGTAGTAGTAGTAGAAGTAGTAGTAGTAGTAGTAGTAGTAGTAGTAGTAGTAGTAGTAGTAGTAGTAGTAGTAGTAGTGGTAGTGGTAGTATTGGGTAGCGCTGGTGGTGGTTGTTGTGGAGGCAGTGAACAACACAAAACGGTAGAAGAACAGTAGCATCTTGCAGCATACGTTTTAAGGGGTATGATTCGTGGGTATGATTCGGGGTATGATTCGGGGGTATGATTCGGGGGTATGATTCGGGGAGGTCCCACCTTCTGCCTTTTGAAGCAACTCAACACACCAAAAAAGGACAAACCCATATAATAATATTCATCGTTGTGTTGCCCAGCGGACATGCTTCACCGCCCAAAGCAGGCCTGGCGCTTATGGGGCGACCCCACCTGGCGTGAGCAAAAAAAAGTCTTCATGTTGACTTCTGATCAATGCTGAAGTCCCAAAACAAACAACTAAGCTTCCACTAAACGGTGAGACACCTCTGATTAGCATGCACCTTTGGAATAGTCCCAAGTCGACATTAGTCCCATCAAAGCGCTCCAGAGTTCAATATTTAAAACAATCCAGCCCTTGCGGGCAGTCTGCTATCCTCATCGAGAAACACGACTTTGGCCAGAACCGTCGCCCCTTGTCTGAAGCTTCCAACCAAAGGATTAAGCATTCAACTCAGCAGATTTCCACTCCAACAAAGAACACGCTCTCCGATCCAAACACCAATAGTTTTACAATCATCGGGGGCTGACAAGCTCACAAAGAGTACAAAGGATTAAAGCACATAAGGGCACAATCCCGTCCAGAGAAAAAAAGAAAATGCAATTGACTACTTCTGTCCTGTTACTGTTGCGTGGTAGCAGGCAGGGGCCGCTGGAACATGCAGGCTACATTCAAGAAAACAACCGATGTTAATGCTGCACTTGCCGTTGGGCACGTTGCACCATCTTCCCATGACAAATCGCGGCACTAGACTCCAGCATGCCTGCCTGCCAATGACAAGGGACTTTTTGCAGCGCCAGTGCGCTAGCGTTGTGTCTGCTGGCTTGCTCTTCAAGCCCTTGTTGGCTGAAGCAACACGCACCTGCTCACGGCCGAAGGGCCTCCTAGCTACGGCCTGACAGCGACAGCTTGCCAATACTGACCTGGCCATCTTCGCGGCTGGCATAAATCGCTAGGAAGCTGAGCTTCTGAAACTTCAGGAAGTTGACCTCCAGATTTGCAGACCACGCATCGCCCGCAGCGGTCCAGGCCACGTCGTGGAACTCCTGCGTGGCTGCGCCAGAGAGGGCATCGTCCATGTCCAGGTTTGGGTTGTTGGCAAACCTCAGGTTGAGCGAAAATAGAGGTCTTCTGCAAAAAAGAAACGGCCGCATGGAAATGTGGCTCACCGCATTGGAATGTTTGTGCTTGGCCATGGCGCGCACAACAGAAGTCAAGTAAGCTAATTGAAGAGGAGGCCGCGGACAGTAAGAAGATCATTCCGAGCTACAGCTGCGCAAAGCTATCTGTGTCACTTGAGCGAAAAGGACTTAATCATCAAAGCGCTGCAAACATGCAGCAAAGGCTTCAGCCTGAACTCAACAAGAAACGACTCTGCCAAAGGCAGGTAGCAGCTGATGCCGGACGCAAATTTCCACGTGCAGAAACAGCAGCAGGGTCAAACCACACGTTGCGTGCCCCTGGCCTTGCACTCGGCAAAACAACACCCAACACAATGCCTAGCGGGCGTTCAGGTGTAACAAATATATCAGAAGCTTGAAGTGGGCAAGACCTTGCTGCGAGTTCTGGGATGACTGCCCAGGAAACGGTCAGGAATCTTCGCCCTTTGCTTTACGTGCCCTCGAAAGGCGGAACGTTGGCATGTCAATGCAGGGCGGGAGGGCTAGGGTTGTGTAGGTTTAGGGGGACTATGGGTAGGATATGGAGGGATTAAGGTAGGTTTAGGGTGGTAGGGTGGACTTCAGGGTGGGCTTGGGATGGGTTTAAGGAGTTCTTGGGTTGGTTTGCGGCACATGCTGGCTTGCTTGATTGCTTGCTTGCTTGCTTGCTTGCTTGGAACACAAGCTGCTAACTAGCTTACGTTTGCCAAGCCGCAGGCGGAGCGTGGACGGCGCCTTGGACCTATCTGGTGCTTGCAGCTGCAGCTTCTGCATCTTCACAGGTGAGATGAATGGCAGCAACAGCAGCAGCTCCGGCGAGTCCGCCTGACAAAGCGGAGGCAGCGGGGTGATCGATGGTTGATTCTTAGCTTGGCGTTCATGTTTCTATTGTCTTTGAGTTGATTTCTGAGCGCTCAACTGGAAACCCTCCTTTTCCCACAGCCACTTGGGGCAACACCGATGTCACCGCCCCTTCCCACACCTCGGAGGAGACGCTTGTGCTCTGCAGAGCTTCGGTGGGATCGGCTTCCACCGCGTTGAGCACCCCAGCGGCCTTCCTGACCCCGCACCCACCGCTGTGCCTCTTGAATACATGCTCTCTCTCTCTCTCTCTCTGTCTCTGCCGCGGCATGTGGCTATGGGCAGTGCTGCGTAATGGGGCCAGCATGTTGGCGTGCCCGGAATTGCATAGAAATGCTAGCATGTTGGCAATGTTGGATGAACTTTGGTGTGAACGCAAGTTAGCATGTGCCACATTATGCTGTCCAAAACCGCTCAGTGACTTGTAAGTTCAAAAAGCGCCCTTGTGACTGGAGCACGTTACGTCACATGGCCTCATGTAGTGCCAGAATGCGATAGCCGAAGTGAGCACAACCCAACAAGAACAACCTCTCAAATTGCCGCCCTGCACCCACACAAATGGCGCAAATCGCATGCTTTGACAGCACAACTGGCAATGGATGGGAGGTCGGAAAACAAACCACCCCGTATTGACAGGCTTCCACGGGACTAACAACACCCAATCAACATGAAGTTGATGCCCACTGCCTGCTTCAGCCAGGGCTCCAGTCGATTTCTCCTGACAGCTCCCCCTCCGTGTTCCGTGCCACCAGCCCCGCCGCCGCCGGGCCCCCGGCGCCCTCCGCGCGCGCAGGGGCGGCGCCCGGCTCGGCACCCGCGCCCACGGCGCTGCGCACGGCGTTCCCGAGGCCGGCGAGGCGGTTCCTGGGCAACCAAGTCACGTCGGCCAGGCCCGCGGCTGTGTGGGAGGTTCAGGCTGGGCATAACAAGACTTTCTTTGCTATAGCATGACCCAGGCGTCACCCAGGATGGGATGCCCTGGCCGCAAAGCCGCTGGCAAAGCGCCTCCGAGAAGTGATTGCAGTTCCTGGCCATGAGGTCGTAGCCGGAGGCAGGCCAGGCCCTACTCAGCTCCTGTGAGCGCCGGTTGGAAGAGCGCAGCTTTGCTGGCCCCACGTGACAAACCAAGTGCTCCATGTAGCGTTGGGCTTGGAAGCGGAAGCATGCCAAGGGCAATCGGGGAGGACAAATGACTAGCTCCAGCTTTCAGGCAATTGACACCCACAAGCTGCTGCATCACGACTATCGTAAGAGAACAGACAATTTCATCTGCATTGGCCCTTTCAAAACAGGTGGCGCCTCACTTGGAAGCAGAAACTCAAAATACTCGAGGCCAGGAACAACGGGCGTCTTCATCAATTCAATTGAAATTTATCCTCAGCCCTTGGCATGCCTTGGCAAAACCCGCCGCATCTCCACGCCTGGATCGCCCGCATAGCATCGTCGCGTGACAGCCGGCAGGGAGCGATGTCCAGCGTCTGGTAGAAGGTCCAGCCGCTGCCTCGTGGAGGCACCTGGGGCCTCTGCACGGTGACGCCGCTGAAAGAGGTGTTGCCACCTCCGAAAACGTGCTCGCCACCATAGACCTCGACACCCGAGTGGTATGCCTGAGCAAACGAGCTGCGTCAATGGTTGTGTCACGATCGAATCTGGAACGGGAGAAGGCCCAGGGCTCATGTCTTAAGCTGGTTGCCACATGCTGACTACCGGAAGGCGAGTACACGTTCAGCTTTACCATTTCGCCAGCGGTCGCTGGTCTGCCCGTGCTGGCGCGCGGAGCTGGCGTTGCGCCATCTTGACTTTGGGAACCCCCCATTTCAGCCTAGAAGTGTTCAAAGCTGAAGTTGAGCCGTGGCAAAAGGCGCGGCCCACACCATGCACAAAAGCACAGAGCTCACTTGCGGCACACGGCCAGATTGCCCAAAAGTGCAACACTAGCTCAATGCAGGCTTCAGCAATACTAGCACAATACGGTTCACCAACCCACCCCCCGAGCCCCGCCGCACCTTGTGCCACGGAGACGGCCTGCGGCCTGTCAAAATACCGCCGGACCGAACTAACACTTCGCATGCCAAGCTTCAAGTTCCAGCTAGTGCCTACACGAGATTTGCAGAGGACATCCAACTCCTGAGTCTATGTTCCAGAAAGGTTCTGATTGCTGCCAAGTTGGAGCTGCATTCCCAGCTGGGCCTACGGTTTAGCTTGAGACCCTGGTGCCGTGAAAGGACGGTCAAGGCCCAAGGCGGCGAATAAACGCTCCCTAGATTGCCCAATCCTGGGCACTCAAGTCATTTCAAACTTGCTCCAGGAAACCGCTAGTAAAAATGCAGAAAACAACCTTGGCCATGGGCCAAGCTGTTCAAGATTCATGTTTGAACCCCCGCCCGACGTGACGCCAGGTATTAAGCATTAAGCAATCATTAAGCACGCGGAGAGGCACGTCTCTGCACAGGCTGCGCAGGATGCACCTCGGCCCAAATCTGAGGGGTGGCAGGTGACAGCACTCATGCCTGGACGTCTCCACTGCCACAGGGACGTACGTAGTGACAAAAGCTCTGCTTTGATCCGGGCCGCTGCAACCATCTGGCAAACCTCTACTTACGTGGAAGCCCTGGCCAAAAAGGACTGTGCCATGACTACAGCAAAGAAACCAACAGGATTGCAAAAACAAACGCGCTGGCAGTCCTTCCAAAGCTACGTTTTTCCACAAGGAGCATGCTCTGAATGACTGATGACAACGGAGCCTGTCTCAGCGCTTGCTTTCACCACGAAAGAACGAAACATCATGCAGCGTGATTAATGTTGTCGTGGGCTTTGAATTGAACAAAAGAAAGCCAACAACTGCAAACCATGATTGAAGTCGGCTTGCAATTCCAGCCAGAACCAGCTGGAAGGAACAGCCCAAAGCCAGCAGTCCGCAGTCCGATGTTCCGGGCTGCCGGGCGCCAGCGCCTTTCCGCCGCCTGCTGCCGGGGTGCCTGGCGCGCCTCGAGGCGCGCCAGGCGCCGGGCCGCGCGCTGGCGGTGGCCTAAGGCTGGGAGACGTGGCGAGCCTGAAATCCGTGACTTGGGTGTGGAGGAAGCCCAAAGGGTTGGGTCCACTTAAATTGAGCGGGTTTATGGGCATGCCTTTTGGGTGGAGATCTTGGGTTGTCAAAAGAAATCAAGGGGTTCCACCAGAACCTACTGTGTAGGGTGTTCCTCTGGGTTCAAGTTTTCTTAGGGCAATCACAAAATGGATCCCTGAATGGGGCTTTGTCTTTGGGCGCAAAATTTCACACAGCACATCGTGTTGCGCCTGCTTCCTCCCAAATGTCGAGGTAGACAGACCGCAGCCTCGCCCAGGCATCAGCAAGCTCACCTGGGAAAGGCCCAAAGTACCCCGAAAGGAATACCAAACTGTCTGACAAAGCAAGTGCAAAGTCATATTGGCGCACATTAGCCAGACCTAGCATTACCAGCAACATTGCCTCGCCAGCGCACAATCAAGAACATGTTCCGACAGGCCTACCAGCTGGCAAAGGAGAGACCAGTGACCCCATGAATCGGGCCTGGGCTGTGCTGACTGAGCAGGGAGAGCTCATTGCAGGCACCTTCAAAGACCACGCAGCGTGCCTGGGCCACGCACGTCAAATTTCGGGGGGGCGAGAGGGAGGGGCGTTGCCAACGCAGGGCCACCTGGGATGAAAAATAGCCTTGGTCGGAAGGCATTCCATTTGCAAGGGACCACAACACAAACAAACAAGCACAATTAACAACTAAAATACATCAATAAACAAACAAGCAACCAATCAAACAAGCAAGCAACCAGAGCAAACAATCAAGCAACAACACATCAGCGACAGTAACCAAAGCATGCAGCCAAGCAACGCGGCCAAGTTGACGAACTGTTTTAAACACCAAGTGTCAACCAAAACCAAGCCCACCAATCAAGCAAGGGTTCTAGCAAGGGTTCTAGCAAGGGTTCTAGCAAGGTTTCTTTTTTCCCGGGTGGCTGTAAAAAGCGAACCACCATTTGCATCCATTTGCTTGGGCCTCTCATTTTGTGGCATAAACCATTTGAGCCAAGCACCCCTCCACCTCCCTCCACCTCCCCCCACCTTCCCCATTCCTGTCCCCTTTGAACCCCAACCAAGAGCGCCCCGAAACACCAAGCCCCGTCCTGGCGCAGCCGTCGCCAGGCGCTGAAGCCCTGCTCCAGGCCATCGCCGCTGGCGCTGAAGCGCGGCGTCTCCAGGGACCGGCCCACCTTGGAAAGGACATGGACTCTCGACTCTCGGGTTGGCCCCTATTCAGGAGCGTGTGGGATTTGTGTGATGCTTTCGGCAGGGTTTTGTCATACCTTCATTGGCAGTAGGGCACTTTGTTGTTCGGTTGTAAACTGGAGGCGAACAGCATCCTACAAGTCTGAAGATTGTTACTTCCCATGGAAGAACTGGTATTCTACAAAGACCGCCTTCAAACTCTGCACCCACAACATGCCCCTCCTCGACTAAAAGCCCTCATAGCGTTGACTGCTGTCTAGCATAGGATGCTGACAGTGCGCAAGTCCCTTTTCCTGTTGGATGCACAAACACAATCGCCTCAAGGCCCCCACAAAATCTGAAAACACATTCCACTGTTGTCCAGCATTCTGATGGCTCCCAAGCTGCTGCTGTGGGAAACAACTGAATTCAACTACCAAGCGGTCGTGGGACATTGTGCTCTGTTTGTGACGCCTGCCAAGGAACCCGCACCGGCCTTTCGCATGGGAATCACTTTCACCAGCTGCTTTGGGGAACATCCTTGCAAGCCAAGTGTATTGGATTCTGCTGCTTGGGAGGCTTGCACGCCTTGCCTTCTTCAGATGTGCTGAGCCGATCACTCTTGATGCAGGTTGATACGTGTTCGAGCCAGACTGGAACAAAATTAGGACAACTCAGCTTGGTGTTGTGCAAACAAAGCCCAAGGAAAAAGAATGCCGAGGGATCCGTGGTCTAACACACTGCCACATCCTGCGGGAATCAGCGAAGGAACGAATTAGCGTTCGAGGATCCACCTTGCCGCAACCCATGAATTGTTAATTGGTGCGCTCCATGCGCAGCGGGAACAGCCTTCAAAAACATGTTTCGAGCAACTACGTGCCCTACTTGCAAAATACAAGCCAGGGCTCCCAATATCGTGCGCCCACGCGGGTCACAAAGGTGAGGTTCATGTCCTGAGAAAAGGGGGCGGGGGTGACGCAACAATGCGAAGTGGCAGGACTGAACATGACTCGACTATCAGGCATTCCCCATTGATAGTCACTTAAGCTCTCCAAGCAAAATTAAGCAACATGATAAGTACAGTGAAACTCAAACGGTTGCCCCTGCAAGCTGACGTCTACACGTTCTCGTGCCAGAAGGGTGCTTCCCAGGGCAACCAGGCCATGAGGTAGCAACAGCGGTGCTGCCAGTGACCGTGTGTGCCACACCCTGAACAGAAGGATGTAATATGCTAACATCACACAACCTTGGGTGGCTTGTTCAGCTGGGCCCAACGCCTTGGCCGTGAAGCCGGATTGCTGTAGCTCCATCGAGACGGCCCTCTTGAAACCTTCCTGTCACAGCCGTTCACGTGGGGCTCACCACGTGAATGGGGTCGGAAGCAAAAACAATTGAAGCCATTCGCTGCACCAAGTGCATTGTAGCTCCATGTGAGTGGTTTAACAGTTTGTCATTGCAAAACCGCTTGTCATGAACAAAAAGATCAACTTGCTGGTGGCAACCTCGACATCATTGGGCTCAAAGCGGAAACCACCACCAATCCACGGCGGCGTGTCAAGTACTCACTCTAAGTGTCTCGTGTGCAGTGATCACTAAGCAGTTCCACACATGCAAGGTCGGTCTACGGTTGCAGGCCTGCGGATCGTCAAGCGAAGCTTCCACCCGTCGACGGATGGACATCAGTACCTGGCAACAACGCAAGCCTGCTTGCGAACAATGCAGGTGGCCAGTGCGTTGGCATATGCAAGGGCATATGCAGGCTTCACTGGCAAACAATTGCTTGCACAACCTTCAACTTAGACAGCTTAGGGCATAATTATGGGAAACAGCGTTGTCCTTGGGCCCTGTCGGCTCTCCTGACAGGAAAAGCTTGATTTCGCACCTTACCGAAACCAAACATGACTTCAAGCCGAACAGCAGGTCGCCTTGCCGCCTTGAGACCAGTGCACCCGTTAAGCTAAGCCGCGGCTTGTTGACCCCCGTGGCGCAGGTCACCAAAACACTATTCTTATTGACTCCCACTTGCCACCAAATGAGGCATTCAGTCACCAGATTCTAGATGGGGATGTTCTTAAACTTGGGACCCTCCTGGATGCTGAAAGGTACAGCAATCGACACCCAAATCTCCAGTGGGGAGAAAGGGCCCCTTTTTGCCGGTTTTTGATTTGAAGGGCAACCACCTCCAAAAAGAAGCAAGGCCTCGGAGCAGAGTCAATCAAAGCCCATCCGCCTGCTTATAGCGCATGGCTAGCTCCAGGTTGGAGGTCTGGCGGGTGCAGAGGCTGAAGGGCCCAGCTGTGCACACCGCTTCGTAGGTGGAGCGGCCTCGCGGCTGGGCAGGAGAGGGAGGGAATGAGGGTGGAAGGAAAAGAAGGAAGGGGAGGAGGAAAGAAGGGAAGGGAGGGAAAGGATGAAGAGTATGAAGGAACAGAAAGACAAAGCAAACAAAAAAAGAACGAAGAACAAAGACATGGAAATGGGGGGGGGGGACACAACAAAACATGAGGGAAGGAATAACAGTGACTGGAAAGGAAGAAATGGAAGTAAAAGACGTTCAAAAGACGAGGGGATCGGCAAGGGAGTGGAATGAAGGATGCGGGCGCAAAAGCTACAGAGGAGGAAGAGTCTGGCATTGTTGGAATCTCATGTCTGCCGCTTTGGCGTGGCCCTCGTATTCACAAAAAGATTGTGCCCAGGCCACGTTCAGATTCGAGCCTTCTGAGATTGTGGCGCGGACGCAGCGATAGTTGCTATGGTCGTGTTCAGCGATTCTGCATCATACGTAATTATCTTGCAGAGACCCAATGGAGATCCCAATGCTTTTGACGCCTTAAGCTTGATGAACTTGCAGGCCCCGCTACCCACCCCCCGCCCCTCCAAGGCCTGAGATGATGCGATGATACAAGCCGCGTTGTCTACCGCGGCTTTCCTCAGCGGCCCGTGGAGCACATTGACATTTAGCCGCCCATGCAAGAAAACATCTTGCATTAAGAAAAATCCAAACTAATGCACCAACTGCACCTTGACGAATTCAATAAACACAAACAAACAGTGTGATAAATGAGACAACTCGTGGAGCCACGAAAAGTGTTCGCCCCTACTGGGCTGGCCCCAGGCAAAATGCGCTCTGAGCCTAGGCCAGGGAGCATCCATCCTCCGCTTCTGCCCTCGAAGCTGCGGCCAGCCTGCACGAGAACGTGTTGTCGCAGAACCCTCCAAAACAGATTTGCTTTTTTGGGCGGACCTCTTTTGGGGGAGCTCCTTCTTTAAGCTCTACGTTCATCTGCAGAGCTGAGGTAGATATTTGATTGTGTGTGACAGTGTTGCTGGCTGCGTTGGTACACTTGTGTCAACCGCGTTTGTGGCAAACAAAAGTTCTCAACCATGTTGGCCAGCCTTCATGGCCTCAATTTGACACTTGCGTGGCTCTTCCGGCGGGGACCCTTTCAGTAACTAGGTTTGAAAGGGTTGCAAAAGGAAACCAAAAGCAAACCACCCAAGGGGGCTGAACTTTGAGACAGGCATAATTTGCTTGAGGCAACGTGATTCCGCGCTTGCACCCCACCCCGCTCCCCCAACGTGCCTCTGCAGCGGAGCAAGCTCCTCCAGGAAGCCAGCCGCGCCTGTGGGTCCCGCAACCCTGGTAGAGAAATGAAACTCCTCTTGGGGTGATGAGTTTCTGTGGGGCTGTCCAAGAGTCCAAGATCCGATTTACACCAAAACCAAAGCAAATAACAAGCTGCTTGCTTATCCACCCTGCAAGGTTCAAACAAATGGCCGCTAGCCCTGCCAATGCTGCATCGAACCTCAGGCAACTTCATCAAGGGATCGATTGTGTGTCAATCTGGCAAATGCGCCAAAGCCAGGGACCTTGCCAAATGGCTTCCTTTTGGCTTCATTTGAGACCTATCTCCAAGCGTGTCTCCAGCGTGAACAACGCCCGGATCAGCTCGTGCCGCCTCCGCGCAATGCTTCAGATCTAGAGTGCTTGCTTGCCTCAGCTGTTGGTGCGAAACATCACAGGTCCGATGACCCTGAACGGCCCTGAAGAGGAAACCAAGGCGAAAACCATCGCTTGGATGGTAACCATGGTTTCCTGAAAACTTCGAACTCAACCTTAGCCTTTAGCACGTCTTCTGAAAGCCTGGCATCGGAAGGCCAGAGGTGGCATGCAGAAGGCACCGCATCAAACTCTCCGAGCAGCTTCGCCAGCATCCAGCGCTCCAGCCTCTCGCGCTGCGCCTAGTCGCACGGCCGCATAACTCTCCCAAAGAACACGGGAGCTAGGGTGGTTTCATGTGACTGTGAGCTTCCTTACCAGTCAGAGAGGTTATTCCTTATGCGTTAAGGAAACCTGCCAAAGACATTGCACCCGAAAAAAGCAGGTGCCCCAAACGCAGATCCCCAAGTACTGCTTTCGAGGCCATGCCAGAAAGCCCCAGTACGTCCCTATCTATCAGTCAGCCTTGCAGCCCTGGAGCGCGCCAGCTTTGCAACAGTCGACTTTGCGAGCATTCCTTCAATTCTTTCCGATTCTATCCTTTGTCTCCACGGCAGCTGACATTGAAGCCTTTTCATACTTTAACAATGCTGTCTGGATGCTGTAGTCATCTGGCAGGAAATGATCACAGTGAGGATCCTGTGCATACTAGTGAATCAGAAATTTTGGGCATCCATGGCATCCACAGAAGGGCAACAAACGAGGAGAACCATACTGGTCAGGGGGCCCCTGACATGGATCCATAATCAATGAAAACAAACAAGTGGGAGCGCCAATGCCGATTCTATGACAAATTCCAACATGCTTTCTACCAGCCACCCCATTCGCGATGCGCATTCCTCTGCACAAATTGCTGCAATCTCCCAGGAGCCCCTAACCAAATTTCCGAGACAACACATTAGCCATTGACCTTCATCATGGTGCGGATCAAGCTTTTGCAACTACATGTCGCCTGTGTTAAGCGCGAGATCACGGCCCGGCGCTCTGGCGGAGGCAAGCGCTGCAGCATCCTCTGCAACCTGGGGATTGCTTCGCAAGGGGTGGGGTGTTTCAACGGGACCGGAGAGAAGTTTTCTTGGGATTTGCGAATTACTTCTGTATGGTTAGCTTGTAGGATGGGTGCAAGGCCTTGATGCAGGGAATGCCCGCCTCCCAAGTCTCAGCTCCCGGTGCTTTGCTGAGCACGCACATTCCCAAAAAATCGGAGAAAGGCTGGGGCAGCTTGCAGAACCCTGGCTCTTTCAGTAGACTTCAGGTGACTGGCCTGGCATTTTGCCATCGATGTGCAATGCCCCTATGTGCGATGTGTGATGTGTAGAGGACTGGCAGGCCTGGGTGTGATTTCAATGAACCGCATCATACAGCAACCTTGCCTTCAGTCGCCTCTTCTCCCAACGCTGCACTCTCCGCTGCATGCTGTGACATTTGGGATGGTGACTCAGAAGGCTTTGGTGCGATGCATGTTTGCTTTTAATGTATATATATATATGTGTACAGATAGATGTTTGCTGTTGTCGTGATAGTGGTATATCCTTGCCTTTTGGGGGTAGTGTTTTGGGAGTATTAGTAGTGGAATCCCTCTTAGAACCTGGCACAATGACGAGTACGAGTACAGCTGGGGATGACAAAAGGCAGGTCTGGAATACTGAAGTTCACTATCACATCCCACTTGTCCAAACACCGATTGCCAGTCAAGAAGCCGATCTTCCAAGCTTCGCCGAGCACGTCTGGGCAACTGCAAGGCGGAAGGCAGTTTGAGCAGGTGGCCGTGCTCTCTCTTGCACGCGGTCAAGTCTACCACAAAGAAAGACAGCCAAACAAATGATCTGAATGATCCACCTCAATCGTCAATACGCAGCTGTTGCCTACCTCAATCCAGCCTTGCCCTTGCTCGGCTTTCTTGGCATACCTGAGCTCACCCACAGAAAAGACAGCATAACGAGCTCCTTGCTCCTTCTGGGTGGCTTCAATGAAAGTATATGTGTGTATAGAAAGATATATATATAATTATTATTATTATTATTATTTATTATTATTTATTATTATTTATTATTATTTATTATGTATTATTTATTATTATTATTATTATTATTATTATTATTATTATTATTATTATTATGATTATTATTATATATATATATATGTATTCTGTATCAACAACTCCCCTTCAGGCCCCAGTCCAAAGCACTGCTTGATACTGTTGGGCCTGGAAGATGGGACCAACTTTTAACAAGGAGACAAATGTCGAACTGTTCCACTTGCGCGGGTTCCCCGCTTGCTTCGGTAGGCTGGTGCTTCAGCTTTCGCATTGGTGAACCAGAAAAAAATATGCATGTCAATAAGCTTTCAAGCACCAGCAAGCATCTGCTGTACAGTTGCTGCACGTCGGCCCTCTGCCTGTCGTGCAGCCGCAAAACCAACTTGAACCTCTTGAAGGCCAAGACGCCAATCCATATCATACTGAAGGCGGCACTGCCTTCTTTAATTCGGTGCGACACACCTATGACATGTTGGCTTCTAACTCGCGGCAGCGCCCTCCAGACGCTGATGCGGAACAAAATCACTGCAAGCAAGTTGCATTTCCTTCGTGTGAGCTGTGCCATAGCTGTGCCAAGCTCCTTTGAGGCAAGTCAGGCTGGACCGCGCCTTGAGAAAAATGCATCAGGCACCCGGAAGGGCCCATAGGCCTGGTCTGGACTTAAAATCCCTCATCAAATTGAGGCAACCTTCAGCCGTCCAAAGGGGAAGTGACGGAAACTGAAAAAACATTGGCAAAATGTGAGCTAAGTCTTGCCCTGAGACATCCACCGTGGGGAAAATGTTTGGTACGAACGATCCCGGGCCACCAGGCAAAACCTTCTCCAAGGCTACCTCCGCCTTCCCCGCTCTGACATAGCTGCCGGTGTTGTAGTAGCCCTTCAACCTGAGCCCAATGCCACACACTTTGGGGGGCTGAAGGGGGTCTGGGCAAACGTGATGCGCTGACTTGGCAAACAGGTTGTGCTAAATGGTGCAGCTGAGAGGCTTCTGCTCCCAGTCATCGCCAAGAGCCGAGATTTGCCGAAATTTCACGCCACTGTCACCGGGCATGTTGCTCACGCCGGGAAAGTCTGCTCCGAATCCGTGGCCTGTGAGGCTAGAAATGCCGTCCCCCAGCCATTGCTTCATGGACACCATGACATCTGCGCCATACTCCACTCCCACGTCGAAGCGGGCCTGATTCTGCGGCGTTCTGGCACTCTGCCGGCCGTGGCCAAAGTCGTTCAAGCTGACCTCCGTCCGTGCGAATCCATCCGCAAGGAAGACTGGACCTCCAGCTGCGGTGCACACTGGGCCAGTGCCTACGTTCATGCCCTCCGAGACGATCAGCTGAACATCTACCGTCTCCCACGACTTCAGCTCATTGTTGCAGAGCTCCCCCAGCGCATGGTCCAAACAAATCTCCAGGCCAATGCGGAGGCCCCCGATCTTCAGCAGGCCGCTGGGCAGGACGATGTCGCGGCCAAAGCCCAGCTCCGCCAAAAGATCGTCGGGCAAGCGATGATAGGCCTACGATGCACACCTCCAAAAAGTCAAAATCCGAACCAAACATCTCGCACACAATACTCATGTGGTGCTTTGCGTTTGGGATTCTGAAAGGAGAACTTGTTACCCAGCTCACGCTCATTGTCCATCACTGACCAGCTGCATCATGAGCAGAAAAAGACAAACATAACTTCGCTCGCCGCAGCATTCATATTTATGGAAGCTCAGTTGAACAAATCAGCGAGAAATAAATGCAGTGACGTTCAACGTCCGAGTGCTTTTCTGCCACAGGGGTCCTCGCCCACCAACGCAAACAAAACTTAAGGCTGAACTTTGGCTCTCGGAACACACCCACTGGACTGCGGGTGCTGCAAGCACCAAGCATGTGGCGGAGGCGCCGGAATCACCCGCTTGCCGCTCGTGACATTGGCATGAAGAAAGTCCATGCTGCTAATGAATTGCTTGAACCTCAGATCATGCAACCCATCCTATGCATGGAAAATGTTGGTCAGTTCCATAAAAGCGTGAGATCCATCGGGGCCGCAATCTACTGAGGACTGTAGGTACTGGCCCGTTGTTTTCGCCTTGGCTGTTTCAGAAAATAAAGGTAAAACGGCATCAAACGGCAAACTCTTGTTTGGGGCCTTTTGGGACAGAGACCGTGCCTCTCCCTTCTTTCCTAGTTCGCGTGATGGGCGCCTTGCGGTGCAAAATGAGCTCAACAGGAATGTCAACTCAAATATCAATCCAAGAAGCCTCAGAAAGGTCAAGTTAGTCCCGCCGACATGGACCGGTGCAAAGTTGTAGTAACTGATATTCTCGGATGGGCGCTGAGACACTTGCACGTAGTCTGCATCCGCACTCTTGGCCAGGATGACTGTGCCATCCACGATCAGCCAGTGCTTGAAGCGATCCTCACTGAATTTTTGATCAAGCCAATGTGCCGCTGGGGTGGCAGCTTGCTCCAAGCCGTGGTCCATTCGATAAGCTCCCTGCGGGCCTCGCCAGTAAAACTCGGGGAGCATGAAGATCTTCAAAGTGGAAGTGCTGCGATCCCAAATGTCCGAGGCAAACAAACGATCGATGGCTTCCAGCATGATGCTTGTTCTCTTGGCAAGGTCTTCCTGCACCACGCTGCTTCCCAAGTAACATTGGTCAATATCAGTGCCCTCCTGGAAGCAACCATCTGCCGCAGTCCCCGGTGCGGTGAACAAGCTAAAGCCAAAGTACTGCACGGAATGATAATGCTGGCCATCTACCACAACGACCCGATCTGCTCGTTCGAAGAGTTTGATCAGATTGTTCATGGGCTTCGGGGATAGACATTTGAAAGCCACCGCCATGCTTAATAGGCCTAGTACAGCGATCATGTACAATTGTACCCTGCGTGAGCTCGCCGCAATGCAGGACTTCTGGACATGGCGGCTGCCCAACTGAGGTTCCGAATGCGGTGTTGCCCCCGGTGCCTCGCAATCAGGGAGCAGCGCTGACTCCAGAGACATGTCGTCTGACACGGCTGCGGGCTTGAGCCAAATGCTACT
The DNA here is from genome assembly GCA_963377175.1 of Effrenium voratum. Taxonomy (NCBI): domain Eukaryota; class Dinophyceae; order Suessiales; family Symbiodiniaceae; genus Effrenium; species Effrenium voratum. The sequence goes on along the minus strand of CAUJNA010001358.1, from coordinate 906,886 downwards.
TGAAGTATCATCCGTCCAGTGTCCACTCGTACAAAACTTGCGGACTACATACAAGCCAAGTTGTTTTGCCACCCCCAGGTATCACTTGCATGCCAGTTGCAGAGTCTTGTCACCGATGTATCTTTTCCCATCTTGTGGTACAGCTCGAAGACGTGAGTCCCGCTGTTGCATTAGACGACAACAACACCAACCTGCAGTCAAACGCTTGTTCGCAGCCAATGCACGGCACAGGAAGCATGCCATGATGAGCCATGGTGACCACAGCATGCAGCAGCTACGTGCATCCGAGTGGCAACAACAACAACGGGGTCAACAACCCCAACACCAACCTGAGTTGCACAGCACATCGCACCGGCACATTCACTCAAGCCTGTCTGACCAGCAAACCAATTTGAACCCTCCTCTGACAGGTTGTTTTCTGCGACCATGTTGAAGGTAGCAAACCTGGCATGGCTCACATCCAATGTCAGCCTTTGAATCGACTTTGGTCATCTCTTGAGACTTGGGCGTGTTCCTAACGGCGACTTTTCCAGGTGGTCAGGATCTTGCTCCCTTCAAAAGGGCGCAACCCAAACAAGGCCAAAGTTGCTCCCTCGACTGGCCAAAGAGAAACCAAAGGACGGTAGACCAATTGGCCAGAGCAACCCTGATTTTCATTTGGCTTCCACAACAAAGACAAGAGAGACACAGCAGTTTTCTTGTGTTCAGAAGGGTGCAGGAGAATCTCAACAGTGGCTGTTTCGTGGATCATCACGGCTGATAGACTCGCGCGAGCATGACACAACCTCATCACTGGGGCAGCGCCGCAATGTAAGCCCTTTGGAAAAGTGCCAAGGCCAGCCGAATTCTGGCAACAGCAGGTGCCAATGCTACCGCCCCAGTTTGCTGGGGGTGTCCAAAACCGCTCGGCACCCAAATGGCCAGGCGTAGCGTAGAAATGGATCAAAACTAATCAAAACTCAAAGCCGTGCATTGGAAAAAGTCAAAACCTGAAGAACCCAAAGCGGCAAAGGTCAGACAGGCGGCAGGAACACGGATCTCGAAGTGGTGGCGCACATCTCCAAGCTTGGGCAGACCTGATCGAAGCACAGGTTCTCCGTTGCCCCAAAAGTGACCATTTGTGGTTCACCGTTCACCTATTGCCTCTCAAGTGAGGATCGCCCCAAATGGCTGTTCTTGCCACTCCCTTGGCACCCCTGGCCTTGACATGCCCAAGTCATCAAGAACACACACACACACACAGAACACGACAATAACCGCGAGAAGCAAGCAAGCCTGTGGCCCCGGCCGGAGTTGTTAGCAAGGATCTCAGCAATCAACGCCATGGTGATAGAATATGTGATGAGCACCTGGGAGGCTGCCATTGCATGCCGCATTGCACAACCCACCCTCGGCACAACCCACCCTCACAGGACCAAAGTGCAGCCAAGGGTGCGGGTAGAGAGGTTCTGGGCGGGCGCGCTAGCACCAACCGCTGTCACAAATGGCTGCACGAGTACCAAAAGCGTAGTCACGAACTCTTCATTGCATAAGGCATACGTGAGTGAGCTTGGCTTACGAACAGCTTACCCAGCGTCGCCTTCACTTCTAGTTTTGGACCAGCAGATTGGTTTGCTATTTTAAGATCGTCTGCTCTGAGGTATGAAGCGGCAAACCAGCTAGCAGTTAAGCAACCCAGCTAATTTATGCGTAGTTTGTGGCCACGTGCTGCGTAGTTTGTGGCCACGTGCTCACTCCAGAATTCAGTTCACGCAACTTCCAAGCCCATCCAGGTGCCACGCTGCCATTCACCAAGGACCTGGGAGGCTGAGTCTACGGGTGACTTCATGGGAGGGCTTTTTGGGAGCTATACACAGCTGTCGCGATTACACAACTCGAGCGAGACTCTGCGCTGCCCGTCCGAGGTCCCGTACCTCCCCCCTCCCTGACCCATTCCAAAGTAAGCTGGTAACCTCAGGCGCTCCCGCCCAGCCAAGCCCAAAGAATATTTTCAACAACACACCGGATCCAGCTTTTTTGCCACCCCCAGCATCATCAGCATCCCATGGCGAGCCATGCGAGCCCATGCGAGCCCGAACAAAGAGCGCACCAACTACCACGAGGCCTCTCGTTCCCCCCGTGCATCAAGAAACTGGTGCCCTTGCTGAAGCCACCCTCTGCACATCCACAATACTGCTGTCCGAAACCAACAGCGACAGTAGCTCGTGATGCTTTGCTAATTGGGGTGTTCTGCACTGGCAGGACGCGCCGACGGACTCCTGGCAGAGGCATGCCACTGGCCTACTTGTAAGTGCTAGATCTCAAACCTGGAGAAGACATAGCAGCGGATGATGGTGAAGAGGGGTACTGGTGGTTGAAGCGAGGGAGGAAAAAATGCCTGGCATGTCCGAAGGCCTCACCAAAGCTGATGAGGGAACCAATGTGATGGCTCGGCATTCAAACATCGTCTAGCCGGAAAACTGCAAAAACAAAGCGCAGAAATCTGAAGCCCCGGCAAGGGAGCTTTTGCATTTCCGTCTCGGCTGAAAAGGTGCCTTCGTTTCAAAATGGGGAAGCCCAAAAACATCCCAAAATATTGGTTTCTTCTTGGCTTCTCTTCCCCACCAAGACACACCAAGGTGCCTAAGTTGGCCTCAACCGAGCGCCAGGCGGTGGTCTGCAGTCCTTTGGACATGCCCTGCTCCCACCTCAGAGCGGCCAGGCTGGTAGGAATCAGGAAGAAAAAGGGATCCAACGGTTCATTCGATCCAGGCAGAAATGGCCAGCACAGTCTTCTGTGGCCATTGGTTAGGATTGCGTTTTTGTTCCCACGCACGGCCATTCCCTCAGGTTTGCTCATGGTTATCCAGCCCCTTCTGAGCATGAACTCTGTTGAAACTCCCCCGCCTGCCAAACACAAAACCGCGGGGCAGTCGGCCGTTTAACCTTCACAAACGCCGGCAGGATGGGTTGGAGAAGCTGCTCGGAAGCTTGGCATACACATTTCCACGTTGTTTGGGGGGCAGTGCCCCCATGATTACCACCTCTGTGGGGGCCACGCGTCTGCTTCCGATTTGAATGTTGACGATTCTGTTTCGCCCTGCACTTTTGGGCCCGCTGGAGTCCAACTCTGAGCTAAAATCACGGCTTTTGTTGGTCCCTTTTCAGGCTGGTGAAAAACAAAATTGTATTATATCGATTTTTGACACACACCCGCTTTTCACACCCGGCCCAAGGTCTGCCGCTGCCTGAGCCCCCCCGCTGGCGCAGAAGCAACTCCACCGAAGCATGGGCCTTCTGCCGTCTCTGCGCCTCCCGACGACGGTAGCGTGCGTGGCGAGTGGACAATAAGAAAGAAACTGCTCTTGTATAGAGCCAGCTCAGACGCTCAAATTGGATCTGTGCCTTCACCAGTCACTGCAAACCGATCCAAACAAAAAGGAAGTCCGGAAATGAGTCTGGCATGCTTGCGGGTGCGGAATGACGCTAGAGAGATAGGATGCACGTGACATTGGCTCACAATGTCAAGCAATCATCGCCCTCACGTATCGGTTGCACACCGGCACCAGCACATTTCAATTGCAGCGGAAGGGTGGTCACCCTTCAATCCACCGCGGGAATGCTTGGAAACGAACTATGATACACAAAGGCAGACAACATCTGCTCCCTAAGTGGGGAAGGATTACAGGCTAACAGGCTAACAGGCTAACAGTCCAGTGTCCAACACGCTTCACAGACCTTGCAACTTTGCAAGGGCTGCAGTTTGGCAGACCTGCCTGGCAGTGGAGTTGCAAGGAGGCTGCTTTGCAAGGATTGCAATTTGGGAGACAAGCAGTCGACTTGCAAGCGTTGCGGGGTTGCAAACTTGGCAGGCTTGCAAGGGCGACAGGAAGTGGACTTGCAAGCGTTGCAGGGTTGCCAACTTGGCAGGCTTCCAAGGGCTGCAGCTTTATGCCCTGCCTGGTGGAGTTGCAAGGAGGCTGCTTTGCAATGATTGCAGTTTGGGGGACAGGCAGTGGACTTGCAAGCGTTGCAGGGTAAGCTTGGCAGGCTTGCCAAGGCAGCAGCCTTGCAACTTTCTTTCGAGGAATGTTCGCCTTGGCCATGTGTCAAACGTAGGATAGACCTCTTAGCGGGCTGATGCTGCGTGCTTTTGCCGCCAGCTCGGTATGTCGGGCATGCGCAGCTCGCGCGAAAGAAGCGCGCGCTAGAGGACAAGGGTCATGCATATGCAAGGGCTTCAGAAGCCTATGTGCAAACACTCTTCATTGTTAATTCTGCGTTGGAGGGCCCGGCTCTCAAGACGATGTAGGGCACCCGAGCCAGTCGCTGAAGGTCTTGTGAAGGCTGTTGGTGACACTCGTCAAACCCGGCCCATATTGCAGGTGAGTTGGCACCCAAAACCAGGTGTCAAAATTGATGCACTCCTGGGTGCTGCAGATGCTCAACAAAGTACGCTTCTCAAGAACCAGCGGGCTCCCAGGTGCTATTCCATCAAACAGCGAGCGGCTGTCCAACACCTGGAACCGGTGTTGGGCCATTCGCAGAGGTGATGTTGGTGAAGTAGGCCTGGTCGACGCTGACGTCGCAGCCTAGAGTTGGCAGTTGTTGTCTCCTTGCCACGGTTGGTGAGGCAGGCTGCTGTTCGGGTCTCGTTTGGCTGCTGAGCCGCTGAATGGATCCAGTGGTGGCTCATTGCCGCGTGCGGTCGCTTTTGTGGTAGCTGCACCATTGCAGGGCCGGGCCATAGGTTCGTATGGGTCTGATTGCTGTTGTTGTTGGTCTCGGTCGCGGCGCGGCGTCGCCGCAAACCGGCGGTTGTGGATTTTCGTGGCTGGCTGCGTGTGACGCTGCCGGTGTGTTGCTGCTGGTTGCCTGTAGCTCAGGTGGTGTCTGCGGTCGGTCGTAGTGGGACGTAGCGAGCCCGGTCTTGCCGTGTCATCTCAAAACGGGATACGCTTGGTTGCTGTTGCGGCGGCGCTGCTTGTGATACCGAAAGGTGCCAGTTGCCTGTTTTGAGGTTGGCGGTCGTGCGATGGTGGTGTTCCTTGCTGGTGCTTTGTTGTAGCGGTTCTCGCCGGCGGTGGTTTTGTGTGGTAAAGCCCAGAGATCCTTCTGGATGTTGGCGGCGATTGCTGTTCTCATCTGCTCAAGTGACACCTGTGTCGGAGTACGCGAGTGAGACCAGGCTGAGCGTCCGTCCGGGTCGTTGGGATCATCGCCAGTAGGCGCAGAAGGTCCGGCGAGGCTGCTGTTTTGCGAAGAAGTGCTCGGCGAAGTGCCTGTGGCACGTTGATCTCCGCAATGGGCTTGACGGCCTCGGTTCTCAACAAGCTGCCCAAAGTCCACCTGAAAGGCAAGGATCTGGGCGAAGACGGCCATGTGGGCAGATCTGCCGTGCGCCGCGCTCTGTTGCGGCTGAGGTTCTTCTGGCGACGCTGGTTGTTCTACTAGTGGTTGCGGTGGTTGAGGTTGAGGGTCCGCGCTCCCAAACCAGAACACGCCGCGGGCGACGGGCTTTCTGAAGCGCTGCTAGCGGAGGCCATCCAATGCCTCATGCTCGACCTCGATGTCCCTGTGGCACAGTGAGTATAGCTGATGTCTCAAGGAAGTAATTAACAATATGGTAGATGCCTCTCGTGGAGTCTGACGCCGAAGCTCTCTGGGCTAAGTGTAGAACCTCTGCCCAAGCCGCTGGCAGCAACATATTTTTCGGTGGCCTTCAAGAAGCGTGGAGGACGGCGCGTCACTCAGATCGCCTGCAGAATGCTCTTGACGAGGGCGTCAGGGTAGTTGGCGCTTCGGCGAAGTTCCTGGCCCAGCAAAGGATTGCAGCACTCGAGCATCTTGCTTCCAAGCCTGGCTGAAACTGCATCCGCGGCGTCCACGTGGAAGTGCACTCGTGCACCTCCTGCGGTTCCCATAGTCGGCGCCGGATTCTCCAACATGAAGTAGTTGCCATCCGTCACCTGCTGTTCCACCGTGTCGCCCGAAGGGATGAGGCTTTGAAAGGGCACTGGCAAGCGCCAACATCCTCGTGGAGAAGATGGCTGGAAGAATCAAATTGATGTTCGTACTCGCGGCGGGCCGTGCGCGTCAATGGCGCGGCTGAGAGCGTTGATGATGAACTGCACTCCATCGGGGCGATAGATCTGGCTGATGTTAGCAACTTCAAGTTCCTCCTCCAGCTCGCCACGCAAGGAGTTGCGCAGGAGGATCCACGTCTCCTTTCGCCGGTGTCTGTTTCCTCCACTCCGGAGGTCTGCCTTGTCGTGTTGCCAAACCGGAGGAAGCGGTGTACTTCAATCCCTTTATCGGCCTTCCGGCTTGAAGAGGTTGATCGGAGTGAGGCCTTCGCTTCGGGGTCATCTTGGAGATCAGCCTGAAGTCCCATAGCTCTGACCAATCTTCAGCTTGGCAGCTTGTTGGTCAACATGGGGCAGCGTCAGGTTGCAACCGGCCAATGAGGGCGCGTCGAGGCGGCTGGGGGTTGGCCGTGGTGTGCGGTGGTGGCAATCTACCATCCTTGAAGATCGGGTCGGGGAAGTGCATGTGAAGCTCCATACTTCCGCCAAGTGCCTCGACCCAGTAATCCGCGGCGTCACAAGCCGCGCATTGGGGGTCATCGCCCCTCGCCAGATCATGAAGATCGGGTCTAGGTGCAGAAGGTGTGGGCGTTGCACCGGACATCCGATGTACATCGGGATGATGTGGCCTTGGCTTTTGTGGCGAGCCGTCATCCCGGGATGCTGCGGAGCGCTTGCCAGCATTCGACCAGGGCGGCAAGTTCAAGCCAAAGAAGCTAGCGGAACCCATGCCACCGTGATCAGGTCCATCAGCGCTACCAACTTAGCGGACTGCGTGCTTTTGCAGGCAGCTCGGTAAGTCGGGCATGCGCAGCTCGCGCAAAAAGAAGAATATTGGGCCCAGCGCGCGCTAGCGGACAAGGGCCATGCATATGAAGTCCATGCAAGGGCCTCAGAAGCCTATGTGCAAACATTCTCAAGACTTAGTTATTCTCTTTTGAGGGCGTTGTCCTCCATGTGCAATTGGCGATCTGTCAAAACTCCCAGGCCCCCGGGAAATCATTGTCAACCAGCCAATGATGGTTGCTTTCAAGCGTGTGGTCCTCCGGAGGTGTACCTTCTGCTCCCCGGCGATTAAGATACCCAGCCACTTAAGCTCCAAAGCAGGGTAGTTGAAAGGATGCATTTTGGCCATGTCGAGAATCATCTTTTCCAGCCGATTCCTGTCTGCTGCAGACTAACATCGAACCCAACAATCCACCAATTTGAGATTCTTCTCCTTTTCTGTGTCAATTGGGCGTGTCTCTTTGGGAACCTTGCACTAAAGCGGACTTCTCTGCGAAAGTTGGGTTTAACTGAATCCTGTCAAAGAACCAAAACATCCTCAAGCGTCCCAAAAGGGTCGCTGTCTGTGGTGATGGCAGCTTCAATCAAACAAGCCACCTGCAAAGGAAGTGCCCGAATGATGCGGTCGCTGCTTTTGCTTTTCCAGTGTTGGGTGGGACTCCAGCTCTCCGCATTTGGTCTTGCTGCCTTGACGCTGGCAAAACATGCAGGGGATGCGAACTGTTCAGGTCCGAAAGTTGGTCTTGTCTGGGATGAGCATGCCATCAGCCTTGCCCCCCAATTGTCCAACCAGCCCGACACATGTGTGAAATTTGCGGGCCCAGGGATGCTCTCCGCCTGCCTTGCGCCACTCTGACAGGGCCTGGGCAGAGGCGACGGGACTTTGCAGCTGGTTTTCTGTGCCATGGGTCTGGCTGTCTCTGAGCGACAAGGGTGGGTTCACAAGAAGCCAACGAACCACTATTCAAGCAAAACCCTCCCATCAAGCAAATTCCGCGTTGGCCACTCTTGGCCTATTGCCCTACATTGTTTATATATTCTAGTCGCCTCTTGTGACAAAAGTGATTTTTACAGACCAGCTTCTTTGCCTCCCCTCGGCGCTGTGCAGCAGAGGCGATCCCAGCGAGCTTGCCTTTGTCCCACCTCAGCCATCCATGAGGCCAGCTGCTTGCTGCCATCCATAGCACTTTGGACCATAGGCCCATTGCTCAAAGTTCGGCATGCAACCGACTGCATGCTGAGATTCGCGAAAAGTGAATGCCAGAATTGCTCCTGGCCCCCATGTTTCAATTGAATCCGCATGTCATGGGCGTGCAGCGTGTTGCCGGACTATCTGGAATCAAGGTTGTCTTTTGTTTCAGGAAACCAACCATCCGCCTGGGGCCTTTCAGTCGATGACCCCCTCCATGTTTTCCACTGCGCAACGAGTTCAGCCCTGCGTTGGCCACTGGGCCTTTGGCTGCCGCATCACCAGTTCCACGGAGGCACGGGCGTGGCTTCGCTTTGCCGCCTGAGAACGCGTGGGGCTTTTGGGCAAGGGCCCGTGACAAGGGGTTCGAGGTGTGGGGGATGAAAACGCTGAAAACGCCCACGGACGCTTTCTCTTGAAGTCAAAGCATTACCTTTGCTCGGTGAATTTGAGCGATTGCCCGCCCTTGGCAGCAGGGTACAAGGCAAACTGCGGCATACCTAGCCTGCCGCCATGAGCTGACCACCTTAGCATGCGCCGACGGAAGCATGCCATCATTCAGCTGGACAAGGGCATGCAGCATGCAAATGTGAAACTTGCAATTGGTTGGTGCAGGGTGTCCGTCCCAGTGCCCCAAGAAAATTATGTTCAACTGGGAAACTGAACGGTTTAACGATCACGCCAACCGCCTCAGTCGATGCGTGTAAACTCCCTGTACTGAAGCCCCAACAAGGTGGTCCTTCCTCCCCTCACCGGAGTTCCACGCTGAAGGGGGGGTCGACTCTCGGCCTTCCTCTCGCCTTCCTTTTTAGGACCCCGACTGCCGCCCGCAGCGCCCCGGCCTTGCCAAGCAAGTACCTCGCAATCTGGGACCTTGGCCGCAAGACGACTTTTGGCAGTTCTTCAAAGGGGGGTTGCAATCCAACTATGCATCTGCTTTTTAGGCTTTTTGTTCAATGTTCGTTCATTCTTTCAACCCAGGAGTCCGAGATAAAACGCCCTGACACGACTCAAACAGGACCTTACAGGGTAGACCTGCTGCCTTCGGGGGCACAATATGCCAAAAAAGAGGTCTGTACCAGAAAAGGGGGAGCTTATCGCACCGAGGGAAGTGAACTTGAAGCATCACCCACCCCAAAGCCTTTCAGGCTATCAACCATGTGTTGCGTTGGCGCCAAGTTTGTGCCGAAAACCGTGGACCCGAGTCACTCTCCTGTGCGTGGTGTGAAGGGTTTTTGGGATCGTGGTGGCCTTTGGGGCTCAATTCGTTTAGGAGAAACAGGCATTCGAAGCAATCCTTGCTTCCTTCAATTCAACGTGCCACCAGGGAAAACATCAAACATGAATCCTCCACAAGCAATAGGAAATCCATGAGTCATACAATGAGTCATATGACCGGCCGAGAAACATGACTTATTTCGATTGTCGACAGTCCTTACTCAGAACTTGCCATGTTGACCTACGCTCAGGCCAAGAAAAGGGCTGACATTGCTGAATGCCTTCATCTGAATGTTTCAAGGAAACCGTGGTAACAACTTGGCAGCTGCTCACCTTTGAAGGGCCAAGCCTGGCAAGCGTGCGAAACTGGTCCCGTAGTCTTGGCTGTCCGCATCAAATTCGCATGGTTCCTTCTGAATTTTAAAATGGCATTACATGTCTCTCTTGCGAGTGAACTGCGCTGAGCAGCTAGCTGTAACAACTCGGTCTTCAATGCGGAGAAAAGCAAACAGCAAGGTTTCTGCAGGTACTGCCGCGACCCTCGCAAACGCCTGAAGGCTGACGGCATTACTTTTGCATCTATGCACCGGTTTGCCCTTGACGGGGGCCTGCTGATCTCAGGTAAGCTCTTTTGGCCACAGATGGGCTTGAGCAACTGAATTCACTCATTCAGTGCTGCCTCTGTGATGTCATTGTATGGCTTCGGGATTCCTCAGCAAAATCGGTCTCAGGGCTGGCACCATCACTTCACTCCGTTCTTGTCCAGGTACTCCATGATGTCAGGCACTGAGCTGATCTTGTCCGCATCCGCATCTGGTATGACATGGTTGAACTCGTCCTCAACCTCCAAAAGGACTTCGACCCGGTCGATGTCATCGAACTTCAGCTCGTCCCACTTGGTCTCGCCAGTGATCGCCGAGTCCAAGGCCTTCAAGGTCTCCTGGGGGCCAAGCGCCAGTTTGAGCATGTGGAAACAATTGCCGTTTAACCGAGATCCTTTTGGTTGCCTGTTGAAGGGTGCAGAAATTAGGGTCTGTTCGTGCCAACAATTTGGGCCATGGTCTCCTCCCGGTCTGCCGTGGGGCTGTCTGCGTCTCGAAGGAGGTCGTCCTTCCGGGCCATCTTGTAACGCTCCACTGCTGCAATGACTCGCTGCAGCTCGGCGGAGCCTAACTGCACAAGCGGGCCAATGTGTGCAACGCGGGTGCTAAATCTCCTTAGTGGATCTAACGGACATCCTTCAGACATCTAACTTGCACGTGAAGCCCCTCTGACAAAGGAGGTTCATGTGTGGTCCACTGCATGGATACTGGCGCCCGATTTCGCCAGCCCGCCTGTGCTGAACCACCTGCACGGCAGGCCGCCTGGAAGCCCACGAAGGGCCGGGCTCGCGCGAGCGAAGGAAAATTGCCGAAGGGCGGGTTGAAGGATTCGGGCAGCCATGGCTGAAGCTGGGCCGTGCTTGACTACACCACTTGAACTAGAGAGAACGGCACAGTTAAGGCAGAGGTCGGACAGCGGATGGCGCCTGCATGCGTGCAAGCAAAGGGGATGGGCTCATGTTTTGGCATGCACGCCGGCACCAAGATCAACGAAGCCAAGCTGAGACTCCTGCTCCACAGCCTTCAGTGCCTTTGCCCGACCTGCGTGGCCAAATGGTCGAACACCTGGACAAGAAAGTGTAACGGTGGCCCTCGTTGCCATGCAGGGTGCTGCATTTGCCTATGATTGCTGCTGTGCCACTGATTAGGAAAAAGCCCCCGCATGGTACCAAACCACAGGGTTCCCAATGCCCCCAAAACCCTGACAAACTGAGCACGATTTCAGCTCAGCACTTGCTTGTCCAGATTGTTCAACGTCCTAGCAGAACACATTTGCTCAGCCGCGCCATGTCCTGACGGAAGGCGACGGAAGGCGACAAAAGTGTTTAAAGGTCCTTACCCTCAGAGCGGAACTGCCGAGCCTCGGCTCTTCAGCGCCAGACGGCCCCAGAGCGAAAGAGCGCAGGCCTAGGTCGAGGCTCGGTTTATGGTGGCGAGCACAGCGCCCTTAAAACGATCTGGGCAATCTACAAACGGAAACTTTAATTTCTTTGGGGCGATGCTGGGATCAGAAGATGGCTCTCAGCACTGACTGTGGAATACAATGGTATTGACACGGCTGAAAGAATGTCCCTATTCTTGAGCAGCAGCAGCCCTCTGCGAGAAAGGCATGAAGTTCGAAGAATCGGCAAAGTTCCCGTTTTGGCTTGCATCAAACTCACTCATGGCTAGGCAACCAAGCCGTGATGGCGAGGGGATGCCAAGGAGAAGTGCCCAATGCCAAAGTTTCAGGCCTGCGGTGCCTGTCCGTGTCCGCGGTTTGTGTCCAGTTCCGGGCATCCCGACGGCCATGCCCTGAGCACCGGGGCGGCGCCACTGGTGCAGCCTGGGGGTCCCCAGTCGTCGTTTTCAGACGCAGCACGCCGACCAACCGATATCGTTTTGGCGTGCTTGGGCCGGGTTTAATGCCACAGGCCTGTGCCAGGAAATTGTTGGCTTTGGGTGTCGGATGCGTCTGGCTCTTCAAATCCGAGCAGGTGCCAAGTATCTCCAACCGTGCAGGCTTTAGGCAAATGGTCTCTGCTCGCGGGTCTTGAGTGGTACCCGGGTACAAGAGAAAGCGCAACCAGCCTAATTATTTGCTTTTGGAGGACCTCACTGTATGTTCCAAGGTCACCAGTGCCCATTGAACCATACTCATGGTTTGACAATTGACATTGGTACCTTGGTCGACCATGGGGGAATCACACAGAGCCCTCGGGTCGGCTCTGCTAAGCCGGCATTGATCACATCAAACTTTGCTGTTGAGGCCACCTTGAATCTGGATCATGGGTGCTGTGCTATCAACATCTGCAAAAATAGCCAAGCAACAAATATTTCACTGTGCTGAGCTGAGGCCAAACTAGCAGTGTCGCTTCTCAGCGGAGCATGCGCAGCAAAGAATGCCCTTTGGAGTCTCCCTCCAAGCTCCCGATCCACGCAGTGCCCAAGGCGGCCGCATCATCATAACAGCTTCATGAGCCCGATCGCGCTTGGACTGGCGAGCAGGCCAATGGACAAGTCTGGCATTTTTCTTTGTTTTTTTTGGCTGCAACACCTATTTACACACCAATCAAGCAGTGACGAATGCTTCAACGCATCTGGATTGTGAGGTCCCTTATATACCAACCCCTTCCCCCGAGAAAAAGAAAGAAAGCCGGAAGCAAACACTGGCAAAAATCGCAAGTAGCGAGCCGCGGCCGATGTAAATACATGCTCATGCCAAATTCCGTGCCAGGCTCACTGCTGCCTTTCGCTCTTTGCAAAGTTGCCTCCACCTGGGCAGGTGCCAAAGGGGGCGGATCGCACGCGATTGCCAGCTTCAAAGGTAGCGTTCCCCTAGGCCTACGTCATGCTCTTGCATCTGATTGCAAAGCACCTCATGGCATTGTGCCACAGGGTCGCACAAAGCAGTTGCTTTCCAAGTTTAAAAAGGCCTGCGCCGCCTCCATCCAGAAACCCGACTAAGAGTGACCTGAACTCTCATGACAGCTCAAGTCTGTGTGGGCTCTTGGTCCACGGCATGCGTCTACTAAAACATGCCACACTATGTATGTGCAGTGCAGGCCGTGCCGCTGTCCCTTCCCCGATTTCCCTGATGCTCCATAACCATGCAGTTGTTGGGCCCCTGACACCGAGAGAATCTCCGCGAGGAGTCCTGCGTAGAAACAACGGTGAGGGAAGCGCAAAGCAAAACCAATCAGGAAGCAGCACATGAAAAGACCCCTGTGCGTGCATGGGTGGGTGGGTTAAGTGAGTGTCCAATCGAGGGAGGGAAGGAGGGAGGGAGGGAGGGAGGGAGGGAGGGAGGGAGGGAGGGAGGGAGAGATGTAGCACCATGCAGATTCACCAAGAAAGTGCACAAAAAGACGCAAACAAATCAGCGAGCAGGTGACACGGGAACAATATCTGACTTGCCACAAGTGCTCGCTGGGGATGCAAATTTGGCAGGCCCACCTGCATCTGCGCCACGTGCCCAACGCTGGATTAAGAGCTCCACCGCGCCCTTCGCGGAGTCCTGAGAGTCTGCTGCCCTCTGCCGTTGCATCCAAAGGGTCTTGACTTAGAAAGGCAGCAAACAAAGGTGCCCGCTGAGATTCAGGGGGCCCAAATCATGCAAGGACAGCCCCAGCAGAGCAGCTTGCGGGATTTGAAACTCACAGCTGCGGCAAGAAGTTCGGATGCACCTTCTCCCTGCTACAACTACGCGACTACCTACGTTCTTCAACTATATGCACAGGCATGTGCGCAGAACAAACAGTGATACACACCAACATATACAGCCAGCACCAACGCGTGAATGAGGCCGAGCGCTTTGATGAGCAATCAAGCTTTACGCACTAGTTGTCTTGCGATTGTCAAATCGCATTTGCTGGCCTCAACTGTTGCGTGGGTCAACATCAGAGGCAGTTCCCCCCACCAAACACAGGTCATGGCCCTTCCAGGGGCTCTCGCCTTGCGCATCAGCGTCTTCCACCTCAGGCTTCGCTGAGAGGCGCAATGGACCACCCCACATGCCCCCCGGCCTTGGTTGGTTGAAGCTTCGGCAAAATCGGCATTTAACGACAGGCTTCTTGCCATCCCCAAACATGGAAAATGACAGGTGTACTTTGAGAAGACATCCTCGAAGGAGTCTGGCCCCTGTCTACTCCATGTTTGTTGGCTTGCTTGTTTGCAACCTGCTTGTTTGCTTGCTTGCTCGCTTGTTTGCGGGCTTGCCTGTATGTTTGCGTGTTCTAGCGTGTTTGTGTGCGGGATGTGTTTGCTTGCTCGCGCGCTTGCTTGAGTGTCTGTCTGTCTGTTTGTCTGTCTGTCCTTCTGTCTGTCTGTCTGTCTCTGTCTGTGTGGAGCTGTCAAGATCCCTAACTGGTCGGAAGTGAAGCAACCTAAAACCATGATATGAATTGCAGCACGCTCCTTCCTCGCTAGGACATCGAGGGCCGGCTGCAGGACGGTCAGAAAGCCAAGTTGCGCCCAACACACAGGCCTACTCAATCAATCTGCTTACTCATGCTGCTGCTGGTGCTGCTGGTGGTGCTGCTGGTGGT
>CAUJNA010001358.1:875000-887500 GCA_963377175.1 Effrenium voratum | reverse complement strand
CATCGGCAGTGTGGACTCGGTGCCCTCTGCATCTGCGCCGTCCACAGCACCCTCCGCGCCCTCCACCTCCACGCCCTCAACGCTGGCCGTCGCGGGGAGCACGCGCTTCGTCTTGGCCTGCTTCCTGAGGCGCTCCAGTTCATTGAGCTCCTTCACCAGCTGCTCCTTGCCGCAAGCTTTATTAAGCCCATCCTCAACACATCGCAGGTAAGAATAACTCAGCGGCCAAAGCTACGCGCGTTATTTGCCGATTCGAAAGGTTGACGCGTGTGTGGGGAACAACGGCCATTTTGCACCGTCTCCATTTGTTGCAAACAAACTAATATGCGCCCAGGCTCCAATGTGCGGCAGGGTGGAGCCTCCGAACTTTCTGCCGCACATTCTTCTTCCGCACCTGTCTTGGCAACCTGGAGGCATGAGCCGCCGAGCCGCAAGCTGTGCTCTTCAAATTAGATTGGCCCTACGGAAGGCTCTCATGCTCTCTGACCGCTTTGCTGCCAACATGCAACCGACGTTGACATGCAACCATCATGCTCTCTGATAGGTCGTACTGGAAAGGTGCAGCGTTTCGCTTCGTCTCATACGTGCAATTGACCTTCAATTATAGGCTTCAGACTTTTTTGGGGCAGGGTATGAGCACTCAATCATCCTCTGCATGAGGCCAGGGCTACAAACAAGGGAGAGCCCCAGCTGTCTTCAAGATCTGAGCGGACCAGCGAGGCCTCGATGAGTTGGTCGATCGCCTCGAGACCCTCAGCCTCTTGCGCCAGCTCCTCCATCTCCGCCCTCATGAACTGCCGCTCCTGGGGCTCACTTGAATCAGTTTGATCAAAAAGGCTGCAATTCAAGCTGCCCTCCGCCCTGCTAACAATCAGGCATCACATAAAGCGAGGGTCAAAACTTAATTGGGGATGTGAGCCAGGGGGGTGAAGTGAGTGAAACGCCCGTCTGGTGAAAGCGGATGGGGACAAGCATGTTCAAGGAGCTTTAGACGCTTCAAACGAGATGTCAGTGGCAAACCCCAACTGAAGAACATGACTCCAAGGGGGTGACAGCCTTGAGAAGCAGAACTGTCCAAACTAAAACAGCAAGTACATGGAAGCTGAGATTCATTGAGTCGGAGAGGAACCTCCTACAGAACATTGGAGAACAATCATGGCGTGTGCCATGGATGTATTGGGGCCATCCGGGGCCCTGTCAGCTTCCACGTTTGCTTGAAGAAAGAAACTGGTTCGCTCGCTGTGTCCACCAACTGCCGGCTTCTTCCGCACCCCTGGACCCAATTACGGGGGGTGTCCAAAAATCAGGTATTCCGTGCGCAAAGTGTTTGAGGCCACGACAAATCAAGCTATTTGAAGGGCTAATGAATGGTTTGTGATATGCGTATATTCCGTTAAATGTCAAGACCCCCCCCCCAAAAAAAAAGAAGAGGTTGCTTCCTTCTTGGTTTCCTTTGAAACCAGCAAAAAAAGTTCCCCGAGAAAAATCCAAAAAGGCACACCCTACGCTGATCAAAATTGGTGGATTAATCCTAATCCATATTTGTCTTGAACATCACTACAAAGAAGACCCCCTTCTGCACCTCAATGGAAAGACTACCCTCCTACCAACAAACATGGAAGTGCAAACAAACACATTTCGACCAGTACTGTGCTCATGAAAAGGCTTCTTTTCCACTTCTATGATTGTCGGCAAAACAAGGTAGCTAGGCGCTAGGCATAACCAGGCTCGACATGTCAAAGAAACAAAGGACATATATAGATTGTTGGCAGGAGGCGCGGCCAACCAACCCCAACCACACCAAACCAAACCAGCCAAATCGGTTCTGTATGACCATGGCGCCTCTCGCTTCAGCGCCCGCTGCTGGCGCCGCATCTCCTTGGCCTCCCGGCGCCAAAGCTTCATCTCCTGAGGCGAGCCGAGCGAAAGGCTCGGCGTGAAGTCGTGAAGGGAGAAAACCAAAAACACGCAAATGCAATGTGAGGGAGTTTATGCCATAGAATAGCGTGGCATATCTTTGATGCCCGTAACCCGCCTCCACGCTCCTCAGAACGCGAGGTTCTGAAGGAACCTTCTTCGAAAGGGGCTCTTAGACGGGTTTGGAGAAGCATTCTGGGGAGGAAGGCTGGCCCCTGAGAACAGCCCAAGGCCATCTGTGACCTGAGTTGGCAATAGTTGGCACGCCTCCTTGCGTCCAAGTGTCCAACGCCTTGGCATCAAGGCTACCGGGTTCTGGTTCCAGGTTCCCACCCACGTCTGCCTCTCTTTGCTTGGGCTCATGCCTTCTGTCTCGTTTTTCCTTTGCTTCCTTTCCCTCCTTTTTATCCTTCTTATCCCTCTGCTTCTTGTCCTTCTTTTCTCTCTTCTCCTTTTTCTCCTTTTTCTTGTGCTTTTCCCTCTTTCCTGCGTCCGCTGCCTTTGGCTCAACCGGCACGTCTTCCCTTGAAGCAGCGTGCTGAATCTGCGCATCCGCCGCATCCACCTTCTGAATCTCGCTGTTGCGCTCGAGCAGCTCGGCGAGCGTCTCTGCATCGCTCGCCAACCCTTCTGGCCTTTGTGGCCTCTCCAACCCGTCCAGCCTCTTTGGGCTTTCTATCCTCTTTGCCATCTCTGGCCTTTCCGGCCTGTCTGGCCGCCTCTCTGGCTTCTCCAGCCTCTCTGGCCGCTCCAGCCTTTCTGGCCTCTCACCCTGTCGCCGTTTCCTCTCCTTCCTCTCCTTCTCCTTCTTCTCCTTCTTCTCTTTTTTCTCCTTCCTCTCCTTTGTTTCCCTTTTCTTTGGCTCTTGCCCTTTCGGTCCTTCTTGCTTCCCCGTCTCCAGGTCAATCACTGCCGGAGGTTCCTCCCGGCGTCGCTGGGAGGTGGCAGCGATTCCGGACTTCACAACCCTCAGGTCGCTGTTGGTCCTGCAAAAAAACCAAGACAAACAAAAGGCTCCGGCAGGTTTGGGCACGGACCCCCAAGTCGGGTTCAAAAGTGGCCTGCTCACGGAGCATGACAAATGACGCTGACCACATTGGCAGAACCACCCGGTTGCATCCTTCAAATTGGCGACAATGCCTTGCCACCAGTGTGGCCTTTGTGTACATGGGACAAGCAAACGGCAACAATTGCTCACAACTCAAGAGCGACCTTAAAAGCAAGACCGAGCAAAAGTTTGGAGTAAACTTGGATTGCCAGGCTCAGGTTGCTCTTATCATGTCAACCACGGGTGGGCATCTCATGAGATTGCAGTGAAGAAGAAAAAATGTCGGTCTGGGGATCCTAGGCTACAAGCCAAAACTTGCCTTCACGGTCGTTGTTCAGATTTTTCCCGATCAAAGCGTCTGACAGAATGCCCGCAATCCCTTAAGCCAAGATCACCACACCAAAGGAAAACTCACTTTAAGCTTGCCCCCAAAGGCGATGACCATCTGCCCACAAACAAAAATAAAGGAAGACATGTATCCAGCGATCCTGGAAAAAAAGGAAGGGGATACTTGTGGCTTCCCTTTTTTTCAGCCAAAAGGTTCAACATCGACACCTCCAAAGAGAGCTGCAATTTTGGTGGGCCGAAGCTGCCTCCTGGAGATCTGCTGCTGGACCTCTGGCAGCTTCCTGGCCCACTGAGCCGCTTCCAGCTCCGCCTCACGATATTCGGGACCCCAAGTTGCAAAGGGTGTTCCCAGCAAGGTTGGTCCACACCCTTGCTTGGTTTCCGTTACTTGTCAGTTGGGGCATCCAACCCAAAGCCCAAAGAAAAAACAAACACAACAAAAGGGCTACGTTCATTTCTTTGACAGAGCATTTCTAGCAGGCACTCTGCTCACGGCTGTTGAGATTCCAAGCCAAGAAGTGGAAAAGCTGGTTGCAAGATTACAGTGGAACGCTAGCAAACCCCCTAAGTGATTTGATACTAAAAACAGGCAACAAAAAGGGCTCCTTGCAGCACCTTTCTACGGTTGGGACTGCCCCCTTTAACTACTACCACGTACACACCAGTTCTGAATTGCAGCTGAGACTGATGTCTCGCTAATTCTGAGCGCATCAATGTGCCCAGCATGCAAGCGGGTGAAGCAAAGAAGCCCACAACAAACATCGCAGCAGACTGAGCAGACTGCAACAAGAAAGCAGGTGTCTCGGAAACCCTGTGCGACTGGCCATGGCAAAACCGGCCTTCAGAGTCATGCAAAATAATGCAATGCACCCAACACTGAAACCGTGGCGTGACAGTTCGAGCATAACCTAGTTGAGGAGTTCCGATGTTGTGCTACTTCTGCTTCCTCTTCTTCTGTCAAGTTGTGATCAGCTCCTTCCGTCAGGCGTATGCGTGTTGAACTGATGAATGCTACCTTGCGAATGGGTGCAAGTCGGCTTTGCTGCACCCTCCCATCCATGGAACCTGACTGGGGAGGGGGGTCCTGGTTTCGGCAAGTTCCCTCCCAAAGAGATGCTCGGTGGTTCCATGGCAAGCTGTATGGGATAATGCTTGTGGCTTGGAGGTTTCTCTGCCCTTCGGTTTCCCTTTCACAACAAACCAACAAAAGGCCCACCACTTAGAGCACTCTCCATACTGTGCATGGACAAATGTCTTCACCAGCTGGGACGGATAAAACCCTATGATTCCCTATCAAAGCTGAGGTAAGCAACCACACAACCACAAAAGTTGCAGGTCGACCTCACCATGCTGGGCCCCACCCCCCACCGCCCGCCTCCGTGAAGCCCACGCCTGCCTTGCCCCGGCGAGACCGCGCCTGCCGCGCCGCCTGCCGCGCTTGTACAAGCTCCTGGCTTGCGAAAGACGACACGTCGGTGAGGGAGGTCCTCTCAAAAAAGCGGCGCTATTCTGGGGTTGCTGAAAGGGGGGCCGGGATTTGGTTTCCCCAAGCAGTCGCAAGACTTTCCTAGCGCAGCTCTAGTAACCAACTCTGGGGCAAACGACACCAGCCGTTGCCCCAGCTCCTCATGCCGCTTGATAAATTTGGACATGGCTTCGCTCGACAAGATCTAGGGCTCAGCTTCAAGGACCATACTGAAAGGCTTATCTAGACAGCATGTGGGTGCCCCACCTATGGTTTCCGGTGCTACACTCTTTCAGCATTCGTAAAGGGGGAAGTCACAGGTGGGGCATCCAGAATAGCCAGTTTAGGTTCCTGGGCAGTTCAGAACACCGCCAAGATGATCAATATATTAATATACACACACACATACACACACACACATATATATATATATATATATATTATATATATATATACATACGTCGGGGCAAAGGGCTATGAAAGGTTCTGGTTCAGCCGGGTCGAGCATGAGTCTGAAACTCGGCTTGGTGGCTACGATGCAGGCTTTTCATTAGTTAAGGGTAAATTGCACCGCTGTCCAAGTGAAACAAAGCTTTGAGCCGTAGCACAGCAAGGTGTGGCAGCCCGACTGTGCGGCTCGAAATGCCACACACACACACACAAACCACAATGCCACGCAACATAGCATAACACAGCGCAAACGACAACAGCGCCCTGCAAATCAAAACAAGCGCATCTGATTGAACACTCATTCCAAAATGGCCTTCTGGCTAGTTGGTTGAACTGAGGCCTGGGTGAAGCTTCTGGAAAAGAAATGTGTTGCTTCTAATCACCCCCTGCAAGAAGTATGTTGCTGTCTGCCTGCTTGGCACCCAGTCGTATTTTTGAACCACGCTTAACAAGCGGGGCTTTGCGGGATATTTGGTTAACCCCATGTCCGTCCAAATGGACCATAGACTCCTGGATGCCTTGACAGCCCCTTGTGTTCCGTAAAGCCGGACCTTCTTGCTTGCAAGGCCCGAGAACGTCATTTTGGATGGCCAGGTACGTGGCCCGAGCCAAGGGTCAGGCTTCTGCAGCGCCAGCATGACCGCCTCGTGGCCTTTCCTGGCTTACAACTGGCCGTCAGGGAGGCCAGCAGCGAAAGGCTTGCACAAGGAACCGTCCCCAAAAGGAGTCTGAGACGGATGGATTGGGGTGCCCCGTCACACAGTGAGGTGCTCACCTTCCAGTGTGAAAACACCAGAAGTCTGCACAGCTTGGGCGCCAAGCTTCTTGGTCCGGATTCTCTTGTCAGCCTGGGCAACGTTGGCACGGCATGCTCACCGATTGAAATGCCGACCGACCTGTCAAAGCTCTTGCATTCCAGCCCCAGCCAAGCTGGTATCGCACAACCTGGCCCCACCCGCCAACCTGCCCTCTGCCCCCCCCCCCGAACAGCAACGCACCACTGGGCTTCGCTGCATCTACTTGTTGCTTCCAGAGCGCCAGGAAGCTGCCCATCAAACCCACCTTGGCCGCCAGGCAAGTGCCAGGGCGTGCTCTAGCCCAAGACTAGCCTGGCCCCACGAACATTGCCAAACGCTCTGCAAATGAGTGAAACTCTGCCACCCGTGGACAGATGCACCACATTGAGGCCGCAGCTCCAGATTTGGACTCCCACGCCAAAAGGCAACGGTCCAGCATGCGGGCCTCCGACAGCATGGAACTGACGTCGTGGTTCCCGCCGGGTCACGGTTGTCAATTCACATTCAAGATGGGGGCAGCAAAAACAAGCCGTGATGAGAGCCTCAGCCTTGGACCCAACAGTGTACTGCCGATGTGACGAATGCGCAATTCCGGATTTCATTATAAGTCATCCTGCCAAATGTAGCCATTTGCCTCAATTCATGCAAGGGGCAAGCCACGGAATAGCAGTACTTGTGGCAACACATGTTTGCATATGATGCGATTCAATGGAAGAAAACAGCCCTTCAAGCAAATGACATAACGTTTCAAGCCAGGTTCCTGTCCAAATCCTCGAAACGGCGCGGCTTTCCATGCGTTGTTGCTCTTTCGCGCCTTCTGCTTGTTGCGTGCAGCCACGTGATGCCACCTTGGCACAAGGTCCATTGCAGGCTGGATGGCTCTCGCAAAACTAGCACCATCAGGAGGGGTCCCCGGTTTTGACAGGGTATATTACGCCTCTCTCAGAATCCTGGAATGGTGCGCTTCCCTTTCTTCTTCTTCTTCTTCTTCTTCTTTTTCTTCTTTGTAAGCGAAAACTTACGCCGATTTCCGGGGCCTCAGTCACCCAAACACACAAACACAACTCTTAGTTTCCCTGGTTTCCCTTTGAACCAATCCCCAAAAATGTACCCGCAAGGAAAGGCCCAATCTGGATCCCTACAGTGGGCATCTCCACTTTTGATGTTTTGCCCTTCAACCCCCCCCTTGGCTGAGACGGCCGCTCTGCCACAACTTCATGCAGCAGCCCTTCCACTTTGCCGCGCTCCCACCTGAAGCATCCGACTTCCACCGTCCACGCCGGGCCAATTGTCAGGGCCCCTGACAATTGGCCAGTCCTGTTCAAGAAGCACCTTGAGCCTCCATGCCAATAGCCCAGCGTGTAAAAGGAGACAGCTGCAGAAGCTGGGCTGATCAAGCTTGCTTGAAAACGCGGGCTGCCAACCTATTTACATAACAAGTGACACTCTAACTCTGGGAAAGCATGTTCCAACACATCCTGTTTACAACTGTGGTAGCTCCCTGTTAACACTGGGTCAACCGGGGATTGTGTTGAGACTGTAAATCAAGCACAACCTTGCCCACACCTTGTGGCAAGTACAGCAGCGCAACTTGGAAACCCAACAGAATTCATACTTCACACCCAGAACTTGAGACTCACGGCTTACCCTGCAAGTTCACGCTAACTTCCTGCAACTCTCACGCGAACCAGCTGCGTCATTGAGTTTGCCAAGCGCCTCATCAAAACCCTCCAAGCGGGTAGGTTGCTACCAAGCCCTACATGATCCCAACGCCATCCTGGACCAGGCCCCGGGCTTCTGCAGCGCCAATTTGACCGCTTCGCGGCCCTGCCTGGCAAAAGGCATCCGAGGCGTTCTGAATTTCACTCTCGGAGCAACAGAGTGCTGCATAACACTGTGACCGTGCTGCTTGGAATCTAGGGGACTTAAGTGCCGGACACTTTGGCCTTGGCCCGCTTGCTAGCCTCGGCAAGACCGGAACAAGGAGCAGCTCGTGCGCATGAGCAACAAGGGATGGTGCAAATATGCGGGACGCTGACCCTGCAACGCACAACAATCACGATGTCAAGCTGACTCCACATGCTGAAAACATCACAGGGCGGCGGTCGCACTGTGATTTGACACCTTCCCCGCACCAACACAATTACAAATGCAGCCTCTCTGAGCAAAAAATGCCCACGCCCCACAAATCATGACCAAATCAACGCCGACCTGTTTTGGGCAACCGCACGGAAGGGCCGCTGTTGCCTCGTTCTCAGCTTCGCCGGGGTCCTACAACATCTCTACGCAACACCTGCGCCGGCCACCGGAGGCCTGAGCCACCGGGCATCTACCATCTGCTTCCAGAGCGCCAGGAAGCTGCTTTGCAAGCCCACCTCGGGTATTTGGGCCATGTGGGCCTTGTTCAGGGCATAGCATATTTGTTGAGGGTACGCTTTGCTGGTCCTTCAGAAAAAGGGTCCAGCAGCCTCTAAACTGAGGCTCACGCCCCAGCTTTGGACTCCCAAGCCAGCAGGTAGCGGTCCAACATGCGAGCCTCCCCACACGCCAGATTCCAAAAAGTCGAGATCCTCCTGCTCAACGACATCAGGGTACTGCGCGATATGGCACATACTCTAACATTGACCCCGGATTCTGGTTTTTCCCCACCCGACAGGAAGGGGTTGTTAGATTTTATGTTGGAATCCGGGTTTGCGATGCTTCTACACCATGCCGCCACCCAGTATCCCGCCAGAGCAGCTCCCAGTGCATCTCGCCGAGTATCCCGCCAGAGCGGCTCGCCAGTGGATCCCGCCGAGTATCCCACCAAAGCAGCCCAGTGGATCCCGCCGAGTATCCCGCCAGAGCAGTACTCCGCCAGAGCAGCTGGCCAGGCCAGTGATGTCCCGCCAAGCTGCTCGTTAGTGGATCTCGCCGAGTATCCCGCCAGAGCGGCTCGCCAGTTCATCCCGCCGAGTATCCCGCCAGAGCGGCTCGCCTGTGGATCCCGCCGAGTATCCCATCAGAGCAGCCCGCCAATGAATCCCGCCAAGTATCCCGCTGAGTGGTTCTGCCAGAGTAGCTGCCTGATCCCGCCCAGTATCCCACCAGATCAGCCCGCCAGTGGACCCCGCAGAGTATTTCCGGAAGCTTGCCAGTCGATCCCGCCGAGTATCCTGCCAGACGAGCCGGAGCGGCTCGCCAGTCCAGTCGATCCCGCCAGTATCCCGCCGGGCCATGGGCCATTGGATCCCGCCAAGTATCCCGCCAGAGCAGCTGGCCAGTGCAGCTGGCCAGTGGATCCCGCCCAGTATCCCGCCAGAGCTGCTCGCCAGTGGGTCCCAGAGCGGCTCACCAGTCAATCCCGCCGAGAATCCTGCCAGAGCGGAGTACCCGCCTTAAACGTATCTCCTGTTGAGTATCCCAGAGTAGCTCGCCACTGCACCCCGCCAGAGTAGCTCGCCAGTGGATCCCGCCGAGCATCCCGCTGAGTATCCCTTGCCGGTGGACCTGCCGAGTATCGAGCCGGAGCGGCTCGCCATTATTCGCCAGTGCATACCGCCAGTATCCCGCTAGAGCAGCTCGCCAGTCTGGTTTTGCTTAATGTCCCGCCCGGCGCGCAGTTCGGTTTACATTTCATGTTGGTGCCTTCGTGTTTTGAGTGTGCCCTGAGGCTCGGAAAGGGTGATGCTTTTGTGTTGCTTTGGGCTGTGAATAAGCAACTTTGTTTAATCCTTCGCCAGGCTTCATTTTTGAAGGGGCTTGGCTTTTGTTAACGGAACCGATGTTTGAGTTCCCGAGATCGGCTCGCAAACGAGTGGAGTTTGACACACACACACACACACAGGTGGATAGGGCTCTCAATGCAAAGCTTGTTGAGCAGTCATAGGCCCCAAGCCACTCGAAAACCATGCTTGAATTCACACAACCGTGTTCACGGTCGTAAGCTCGTGAGTGTGGAGGGTGGGGATTGCTCGAAGCGAAGTATTTAAAAAACAAAAAAACAAAAAACTGCCCTATTTATAGAGGAAATGCACCCCACAAAAAGGGGACACCCCGTATTCATCAACAGAGGTTCATGAATCCTCCCCCCGTTTGCAGCTTGCAAACAAAACGCTTCAAACCATGCCCCCCGTTCCAACGCCAGCCACAATGATCAAATCAATCAATCTCTAAATTCTCCCATCCGTTGGTTGCAAACACTTCGGACCTTTCACGAACCTTAACACATTCTGAGAAAAGAAAAAGGTAGGATAGTTATTCCTGATCCAATAGATGACGGGTACTTCCAGGAATGAAAGGAATCTGGAAAGGGTGGGATTCTTCTTGGCATAACATTAAACGCATTGAGGAAAAGGTAGAATAATAGCAAAAAAATGATAGAATATAGGATCTCCTCCAATATTGGATCAAAGAAAAGTGAAATTGAATGAAGATCACCCAACATTAAAAGACGTGCACCAAATAAGATAGGTAATGTTAGTACACGCATGAAAGCTGTAATCAAGAAAGGGAAAGAAAATTATGGGACAGTCTTTAATATAAGATAAAAATATCTCAGCTTTAGAATTGTTGTCCAAAAGTTAAGAGATGTAAAACATGAAGATATACCAGAGATTAAGAATCCCAATATAAGATTTCCTGTACTTGAAGGTGGTAAAGTCATAAAAGAAGTGGAATGAAGTGGATAATGGTGGATATAGTGCCAATGGTTGTGGTTTCCGAGCGTCTGCAGTGCCCATCACATGACCCAGTCGGTCCAATGGAACGGCTGTTAGACCCTCAAGCCGCTGCTGTGGGCCTTCTTCGCCCGGCCGCCCGCAAGCTGCTGCCACCTGGGTAGTCTAAGGGAAGGATGAGCCGTCAATGCGTGAAACCATGCCAAATATTGAGAGATGGCTGGGTCACAGGGGCGCACACCCCGATATATGGAGGAAAGACTGCCTTACAGCCAGATGCTGCAGCAATGGAAAGTGGCAGCCCGTGCTAGTTGATCATTTGATGCATTTCCTGGCGTTTCACTTGCAGAGCCAAGCAAATACCAATACTAATGCCAACGAAAACTGTAAAGTTAAGATCTCAGGTCAGCGCTGGCTCAAGACCTCATGAAGCAGCCCTTGGATGTTGCCGCGCTCCCACCTGCGGAATCAGCAGCTGGACTTTGCCATGCAGCATGATCGGCCACTGGGTGAAAAAACTCACTAGGGAGCACGGAAAGGTTTGGGGCCCCTGCGTATGGCAACGGTCTCATGCAAGTTTCCCCGGGAAACAATGTCAACGCACAGTTTTCGCTTTCTGGTCCACAAAGCTGCAACAGGGAACACAGGGATGGACACTGATGGACACCCTTAGAAGCACAAATCGGTCCTTGGGAATGCTTGGTGACCAATTCGCATAAACTGACTTGGAGGCCGACCGGGAAAGGCAAACCAGGTCTTAGAGCCAGGCTTCTGCAGTGCCAACTTGACGGCCTCTCTGCCGTGCTCCTTTTCCATGAGCTTGCGCCACCTTGGTGCATTTTCAGTGGAAAAGAAAGTGGCGCGGCACAGGTACTTCTTGCCCGACAAAATCAGGATGTAAACGGCAAGTGCGGAGGCCTTTCCCCGGGTAACCTCACTACATATGCTACACCGGCCTTTGAACAGACTTCGCGAACAGAATAGGAGGACAACTTGGGAGGGTCGATCAAAGTTGACGGGCATCAAGGACCCCATTAGCAACACCATACATTTTATACGAAGCTCAGATGTCGGGGGCCCAATGTAGTCATTCTTGCAGATTTGGAGCTTCGGGGGGATGATCATTTTTGACGGTACCAACACGTAGGTTTGTTGAATGCAAAAAGAACAAGCCTATGAAAGCCTTCCATTTGGGATGCCTCTCCAGTTATAAGAAAATAATCCCCGCACATACATGTGTTTGAAGGGCCTCAATCTCAGATATTAGCTTGCACTGCTTTTACAGGACGGCCTGCATGGAACAGGCCGAGCAACAAAGCTAGATAATGTTGGCACTCGCATGGGAATAACATCCTACACGTTCCACTGAACAATATAGGGAACGAGTCACCTGTATAGTTGTTTTCTTTGTTACAAACCTTTGTAAGCAGGATGCGCCTGCCACTAAGTCAGAGCGTGAGTGGCGCAACTTGCTTTTTGCTGTGATTTGCTCAAGCAATGATGATCGCATGCTAGCGTACTCGTGTGGAAGCAGAAGAGCAACAACAGCAACTGCAGCAATAAGAGAGATACTGCCAGGTAGCTTCCAACAGTTGCACATGTTGCCAGCTTGCAGGTTTTGGGGGGTGAACCATTGTTGGAAAGGTAGTGCCAACAATCGCTTTTTTCTCTGCAACTTCAAGCAGCCCACCTGCATGGGGTGAGAACCAAGACACTGCACTCCATGTGGCCGCCGCGTGCAAGGCCGCAATTTTGCAAACCGAATCTGAAATGAGCTTCGCACTTGCGGGCGGCAAATACTAGCCTGATCAAAATAC